>PVKS010000974.1:0-159756 GCA_004027875.1 Aplodontia rufa
GGGGAAGAGGAGGAGGAGGGGAAAGGAGATGATGGCAGCAGGCAGGCTAAGGAGACATTCAGAGAGGGAAGTTTGAATATACGCAACTCATTTCTTGGAATCTAGAAGGCCATGCACAAGCGCAGGGCTTTATGCATGTCTAGAGCTGTGTACATTCTAAGAAAAGACTCTTAGAAGGCCTGAAGTTCTTATCTCTTATTAACCTTGAGGCTCTGTACTAGTAGGAAGTTAAGGCTAAGGTAGAGTTGTAATGTACTTTAAAACATGCTCCAACACACAGAGATCCCCTTGGAAAAGGCTGGGAGACTTATTAAGGCCTTTAACAAATCTCTGTGTGCAATCGTTAAACTACTGAGTTAACTAAATAGATATTTCACTGACTACCCAAGAAAAAAGTACATGCTTTATAAAAATAGTCTGGGTAATTTACTAAAGAAATAAACAGCAGAAGCAATGACAATTGCAACTACAACAATAAACTCATTAGGGGAGTTTATTTGCTCTCTCTCTCTCTCTGTTTATATAAGGGGGGGTAGTGTGGTGACCCAGCGGTTGGAGTGCTTGCCTGGTGTGCATGAAGACCCAGGTTCAAACCCCAGCACTATGTACACAACCACGGGTTAGAGACAAAGGCCAGATGAAAAAATGGACAGAATTGATTCTCTCTCTCTCTCTTTCTGTGTGTGTCTCTCACTTGCAAGAGAGAGACAGAGAGAGAGAAAGAGAGACAGCGAGACAGAGAGAGAGTGTGTACAAATTTACCTTCCCTTCACTTTTTTGTTCTTTTTGAACTCTGAACTGATGAAATAGTGCCTACCCACACTGGGTAAGACCAGATCTTCCTTACTCAGTCCACAGATTCAAATTCAAATTGTTCCTGGAAACTCTCTCACAGACATAAAAAAGTAATGCTTTACCAGGTCTTTGGGGGAATTTCATACTCAAGTCAAATTGACCCTTAAAACTAACCATCATAGGATTCAACAGCAGATTTGAAATAGTAGAAGAAAGAATCAGCAAACTTAAAGACAGGCACTGAGAGTATCCAGTCTAAAGAATGACAACAAAATAGAATAAAGACAAATGAAGAACACCTTAGAGACCTTGGGGACACACTAAGCATACCAACATATGCACAATGGAAGACATGAAAAAGGAGAGAAAGAATAGTTAACAAACAGTGGTTGAAATGTTTTAAGACGGGTTAAAGACACTAATCTGCAAAAAGCCCCCAAAATTCCAAGTAGGATAAGTTCAGAGTTCCACACCAAAACACACCATTATCAAAGCACAAAGACAAAGAACATCTTGAAAACATTAAGAGGAAAGCAACTCTTTTATTCAACAGATATTCAGTAAGATCAATACCTGATGTGCATGTTTGTGTGTGTGTGTGCGCGTGCACACACGTGCACGTGTGCACTTCACTGGGGATTGAACTCAGGGCCACTCTATCACCAAACAACATCCCCAGCCCCTTTTTAAAATTTTATTTTGAGGCAGGGTCTCACTAAGTTGCTATGACAGGTCTCAAATTTACAATCCTTCTGTCTTAGCCTCCCAAGTTGCTGGTATTACAGACATGCACCACCACACCCAGATAATACCTGACTTCTTATGAGAGACCACCACTAAGGCCGGAAAACAGTGGGATGACATTTTCAAAGTGGTGAAAGAAAAAGACTTTCAAGCAAAAATTCTATTTTCATCAAAACTACACTTAAACCTAAAAGAGAAATTAAGACATTCTTAGGTCAACAGAAATGGAGAGAACTCAATGTCAACACACCTGCCCTTTAGGCAAAAATTAAAGGATACAAGATGATAGTTCAAAAATATGAGGAAATAAAGAATGCCCATAAAGGTAAATGCATAGGTAAATATAAAAGACAGTAAAAATGCAGCTTGAACCAAAGTAAAAATCACAAACAACTAAACAGCCAAAAGAAAAGTAAATAAATCAGAAAACCAGAAAATATTTTTGAGATGAACAAAAGCAATAACATGATACAGCAAAACTTAGGGAATCCAGATAAACTGATGGGAAGTTTATAGCTGTAAATTACTTTACTGAAAAGAGGAAAGATTTCGAATTAATAACTTAAATTTTCCTGCTTGAGAAACTAGTAAAGCAATTGCAAATTTGCAAAGTAAGCCTAAAGCAAGCAGAGGAAAGTAAAGACTACAGTGGAAATAAATAAAATAGAAAATTAATAACGGAGTAAATTAATGAAATTGCAAGGTGATTCTTTGAAAATATCAACCAAAATGACAAATCTTCATCTAGAAACCAATAAATGGAAAAGGACTAAAACTAATAAAATCAAGAATAAAAGAAAGCTCATCGCTACCAACCTTATAGGAATAAAAGGAACAATAAGGGGCTACTATGAACAATAGCCTTTCAACAAAGTAAATAACCTAGATGAGATGAACGAATTTCCAGAAAGATGTAACTATTGAGAGTGGCTCAAGGCAAAATAAAAAAAAATCAATATAAACATAAAACAAGTAATATTATCGAATAGGAAATGGATGGGATATATGCCCAGTAGTGGGACTGCCAGATCATATGGTAGTTCTATTTTGAATTTTTTGAGGAACCTCCTTTCCATTTTCCACAATGGCTGTATTAATTTGCATTTCCCCTGACAATGTGTAAGGACTTCCTTTCCTCCACATCCTTGCCAGCACTAGTCATTTTTTGATTTTGTGATGGTAGTCATTCTGAAAGAGTGTTTTTGATTTGTATTTCCTTGATAACTAGTGGTGTTGAACAATTTTTCATGTATCTACTGGGCAGTCATACATCTTCTGAGAAATGTCTACTCGGGTCTTTTGCCCATTTTAAAATTGGTTTATTTGTTTTATGTTATTGAGTTGTTTGTTCCTTATATGTCTTGCAAGTTAATCCTTTATCAGATGTATAATTTCAGACATATTCTCCCATTCTAAAGATTGACTCTTTGCTCTGCAGTGCTGAAGCTTTTAGTCTGGGATAATTCCATTCAACTATATTTGCTTTTTTTGAACATGCTTTTGAGGTTTTATTTTATTTTATTTTATTTTTTAAACTCACTTAGACCAATGTTATGGAGCTTTCCCTCTGTGTTTTTTTTTTTTAATTCTAGTAGTTTTGTACTGTCAGGTATTACATTTAAGTCCATTTTGAGTTGATTTTTGTCTATGATGAGAGATTACAGTCAATGGATTTTTGGCAAGAGTGCCATGAACATTCAGTATGGGAACAATCTTCATCAAATGGAATAGCTACATATCTAATCTCCCTATTTCAGACCACGTACAAAATTAACTCAAAAGAGGTCAGAGACTTTAATATAAGAACCAAGACTGCAAGACTCTCAGAAGAAAACATGGGAGTGTCTTATGACCTTGAATTAGGTAATGGCTTCGGAAATATGACACGAAAAGCACAAGGGATGAAAGAATAAAATAGAAAACTGTACACTACCAAAATTAAAAATTTTGCACTGCAAAATATACCATTAAGAAAGTGAAAAGACAATCCACAGAATGGGATGAAATATTTGGAAATCACATATCTTATGAAGGGCTTGTTTCTAGAATACATAAAGAAGTCTTATAAATCAGAAAGAAAAAAAACAAATAGTCCAATTAAAATAGGGGCACAGGATTTAAATAGACATTTCTTCAAAGAAGATATACAAATGACCAATAAGCATATGGAAAGATGTTCAACATTGTTAACCTTCAGGGATATGCAAATAAAACCACAAGAGATATCAGTTCCTATCCACCTACTTAGTTATAATAAAAAATGGAAGTAATGAGGGTTGATGAGGGTATAGAGAGATTTTGACCCTCACAGTCACATTGGAAAACATTTTCTTAGTTCTTCCAAATGTTAAATGTAAAGTTACCACATGACTTAACAATCCCTACTTCTATGTATGTACTCGAGGGAACTGAAAACACATCTTCACACAAAACTTGTACACAAATGCTCAGAGGAGCATTTGTCATAGCAATCCCAAAGTAGAAACAATCCATCATTCAACTGATGCATAAATAAAATGTGATATATCTATACAATGAAATATTGTTCTGCAGTTACAAGGAAAGAAGTTATGATACATGCTGAGCATGGATGAATCTCAAAAACACTATGTTATATGAAATTAAACAGACATAAAAGACCACACACTGTATGATTTCACTTATTTGAAATATTTTGAATAAGCAAATCCAGACAGAAAGTAGACTAGTGGTTGCAGGAGGCTGCAGGAAGGGGAAAATGGGGTTGTGGGTGTTAATGAGTATAGGATTTCATTGGGGGTGTTATAAAGGTTTTGGAACTATACAGAGATGATTATTGCCCAATTTTATTAATATACTAAAACCAAAGGGGAGATTTTATGGTAGATGAATTATGTCTCAATATAGCTGACATTAAAGAAAAAGGTAGATAGATGTATGTGTGTTAGTATCTTGCCTTGGGAAAAAAATATGAGGAAAGGAAGTGAGAGCAGGCAAGAACCAAATTTGGGGTTAAAAAGACCCAGCTTCACTTATTTGCTCTGTGACCTCAAATAATAATAATAATAATCATAATAATAATAATAAAAACTCCATGCTCCTTAAAGTTTTTTTGTGGGTCTAATAAGACAGTGCCTATGAATGTATCTCATGACCTAAGAATTGCTATTTAACTATTAATTGTCATCCTAAGATCCTGAATTGTCCTCTGAAGAGGCAAGTCTTTCCATAAGTGTTGAGTCGCTTAAGAATGACTCAGTCATTTTTCTGCTCCTTACCCCAGTTCTCAGTGCTTGTGTGAGTCAGGTTTCTGTTACTGTAACAATTACTTGAGATAATTGGTTTATAAGGAAAAAGGTTCATTTTGGCTCAGAGTTTTGGAAGTTTCAATCCATGATCAATTTGCCCTGTTGCTTTTGGCCTATAGCAAGGCAGCATATCACAGTGGCAGCATGTGGCAAAACTGTCCACCTCGTGGCTGGGATGTGAAAGAGAGAAGAGGACTAGATAGATTCCCACCATCCCCTTCAAGGCCTTAAGACTGCCCTCTCAGCGCCACCTTTTACAGGTTCCATTGGCTTCAAATAGCACCACAATAGGGTCCCAGCTTTTAAATACATGTGCCTTTGGGGGACATTCCAGATCCAAATTACAGCAGTACTTAACACAGCATTCAGCACGGTGGATACCCATAAACTTACTCAACAACCCAGCACCAGTGCAGGCACAGGGCAATTACACAAGCGATTGATAACACCTAAGAAGCATCACACTCTAGATAGTCAGTAGCAGGAGTGAGGAGGAGACAAATTCCTAAACTGTCAAATATTTACAAGAAGGTAGGTAATTACATGTGGGTAAATACAATAAGATGAGCAGGGGATCATGTGTGCACATCTGACCTTATCAACCTATGTCTCCTGGGGGTATGGGATGAGAACTTGTTGGCTGAGGTTTTGTGTCTTCCACCATTGGATCCTGTGTACTTCCTATAGAAAGAGAAGGTTGACCATGGTTCAAAAAGAATTCTAAAGATTTAGGATGTTGGCTGTTTAAGGAGATAAAAACATCACGAAGATATGATTGCTAATAGAATGGGAACTTGAAAAACATCATATTTCTGCAGTGAGAGTCCATTCTTAGCTCATTCCCTTTCCTGGTAACCTCTTAATTATTTTGTCTTAAAAACCCTAAGAAAAACACCATGTAATTCCCTCCGACACTGTGTTCAAAGCAAGGCTCCAGAGGGTAGAGCAGCCCATGTATTTTCTAAGTTATTTATAGGGCTAATGCCCCACGAGGGAGGCATTGGATGGGCCCCTACTTCTATTAGGTCATATGTTGTTCATCATAGTTCCTGGAAACGTAGTTGTCTCTTCCTAGGACCCCAGGATGTCATGACCAAAAATATACATTTTAAGATCTCTCCATCTCTCCAGCCTTGCTCAGAAGGAGTTTTGCTGTAGTCTGTTCATTCTTAATATTGAAATATTTCCACTGATGATTCCTTGACCTAGTAAATTTCAAAACTTGGGTATTTAGAATAGCTTACTAATGTTTTCTTAAATTATATCCTCTTGTGGGTCCATAAAACCTGAAGTTATTACAAATAAATAAATGAAGTTTCTCTTCATGATGTAAACCAGCTTTCAATGAAGTCATTGAGGGGAAGTTTGGTTTGGACTGAAACAGTGCCTGCTCAGGGCAAAGCTGCTTTCTACCCGAGGGGGCCAGGGACGCCAGTCAGCAGCTGCTCTAAGTCAACGGAATGAAGAAAACCCCTGCTGCTCCATGTCTTGTTTTAACTTACAGTGGGAAACCCAATACTTTAAAACGCCCCTTTTTCCTGCATGTGGGGACCAGGACTGCCTCCTTGGAACTGGTTGATAAGAGAAGATACATGGGCCCACCCCTTGACTCCTGCAAAGTGGACCACACTGGAGCCCTGGGGCATTGGTCCAGCACGTTGGCTTTCCCAGTGCAGCCCCCACAGGCACAACGGAGAGCACATTATTCAGGATGAAAGGAAGTTGGGATGCAAAGGCTCTTTCCCAGGAAAGAGACCCACTGTGTGCTCCCTGACCCAAAAGTTTCCCAACAGCTGCTTCTGGGACACATTCTGGGAGGGCACAGTTATTGGGGATCAACTTCTCAGAGAATGTTAAACAGACAACTGCTGAGGACATGCAGGTGGCCACACCCTTCGTGGAGGCACAAGATGGGAGGACAGGGTATGGGCAGTCCAGTCTTGGTGTGCACGTACCACTCACATACCCAGTTCAGGAGCAGAGAGTCGATGTCTCAGTCTCCTTGACTGGACAATGTTCTAAACTGCATTTTTTAATTCAAGGCAGATTCTCCTCCATGCAGAACCTCTTTTTCCCAACTGTCCCCTATACAAATAACCTCTTAATTCTCATGTGCTCATGCTAATACAGAAATTTGCTCTTTGAGGAACAATGTGGGGAGTGTTGTCTAGGATTCAGAGTATCATTTGGAGCAAAGATTACGACTTTTAATTGTGGTAAAAACACACAAACCAACACCAAATGCTGGTGAGGATACGGAGCAATAGGAATTATCATCCATTGCTGATAGCGTAGCCACTTTGCGTGACCGTTTGGCAGTTTCCTACAAAGCTAAGCATTTCTAGCATATGATCCAGCCTGCTCCTTAGTAACTTGGTCCACACAAAGCACTCCACATGTGGATGGTAGCTTCATTCATGATTACCAAAACTTAGAAATAACCAAGATGTCCTTCAGCAGATGAATGGGTAGACTTTTGTACATCCAGATGATGGAGTACTATTCAGCACTAAAAGGCTGTGCTACAAAGTGACATGCAGGAAACTGAAATGTAAGTAACTAAGGGATAGAGATCAATCTGAAAAGGCTTCATAGGGTCTGATTCCAACTCTGACATTCTGGAAAATACAAAATATGAAGATAGAAAAATGATCAGTGGTTGCCAAAGGTTGGGAGTGAGAAGAATAAAGGAAACACAGGGGATTTTGAGGGCAGTGAAACTATTTGTATGATACTGTAACCGTGGATATGCCATTATGTGTCTTTCCAAATCTGTGGAATGTTCAACACCAAAAACTCTGAAGCAAACTGTGGACTCTGGGTGATTGTGATGGGTCAAAGTGGTTCATCAGTTGTAACAAATGTGTCACTCTGGGGAGGTTGACATTGGGAGAGGCTATATGAGTGGGAGAAGTGGGAATATCTGTAACTTTCTCTCAATTTTGCTGAATTTTGTTGAGAACCTAAATATATATGCATGCATAGATACATAATTTACCAATTAAATCATTTTTATCATGTAAGTATACAGTTCAGTACTGTTAAGTATATTTTTATTATTGTGCAACCAATCTCCAGAATTTTTCATCATGCAAAACTGAAACTCTGTACCCATTAAACAGCAGCTTCTCCTTTGCCCCTCCCCTGTTTCTTGGCAACAACCATTCTCCTTTGACTGTACGAACTTAACTATTGTATATGCATCATATAAGGGAAGCCATACAGTATTTGTCCTTCTGTGACTGGTTTTTTGCAGTGACTTCAGATTTATCCATGTTACAGTATGTGACAGGTTTTCCACCTTTTTAAGGTCACTTTGTATTGCACAGTGTGGACACACCACACTTGGTCTACCCATTCAGCTGTTGGCAGACATTTGGTCGCCACTGATGTTCAGGTGATGTGGGTAGATTGCTGAGCTTCTTCATTCTTTTTCTTACTCTCACAGTGAAAATAAAGGTGCTAAGGAACTCCCAAAGAGCCCAGCATTGGCTTTGGATTTGCATCTATACCCAAATAAACACGAATTGGAGAAGCTGGACTGTTTAAGGCTATCGAGTGGCTACAGAGTAAAAGTTCTGTTCTAAGCAAGGCATCTGCTAATGTGTTAATCCAAACCAAGTTGAAGGGAGACAGCCCAAGACTCTAAATGTCACCAGTGCCTCTATTCTCCCAGAACAAATGCACCTATGAGTACTTACTAGAAAATAAAAGCCAATGCAGATTAATGGGTAAGAACATGGGCCCTGAAGTCACAGGACCTAGACTCAAGTTCCTTCTCTGCCAACTTAACACCTTTGTCTTGGGAAACTCACCATTTTTGAGCTTCCCTTTAAATACCTCTAAGAATCGATATTGCCTAGAGAATATTCATGAGGGAAATTAGCATGCATAAAGCAACTGGAATAGGATAAGCCTTCCATCATCAGTTACTCAGACTTGCCTCCTCTTGGAGTTCAGCTTTTGCCACCTTCCCAGGAACTGGCCATCTGCAATAAAACATATGACTTTCCTTCCTCTACAATGTCAGACCTACGAGGCAGAGATTGCTATTCCTGTCATTTTGTAGCTATTTCCTCAGTGCCTACAATAATGTTCGCCACCTATGAAATGCTCAAAAGGTAAGTAAGTTTGGGGCTGGAGAGGTGGCTCAGCAGTTACAGCATTTGCCTGGCATGTACAAGTACGCGGGTTCAAACCCCAGCACCATGTACACAATGAAGTGTTGAAACAACAAAAATCACATGATAAACTAAATAAAAATTGATTCTCTATCTCTCTCACTGTCCCTCTCTCTTAAAAAAAGATAAGTAAATTTATTCTTTCATTTGGTCCTCCCACAACAAATATGCATTAAAATGTTTCATACCAAACACTGTGATAGGCGATATGTAAGACTCAAAAAAATAGGACCCCTGAGGAACCAGGAGTCAGCATCATTGAGAAGCACAAGCAAAGCTATTAGAGTTTGCTTTCAGGCGGTGTCCAGGAACAACACTGGGTGGTGTGAGGGTCACCACAGAAATTTAGACAGCACAAAGTCACTGGGCTTCACACAGAGGTAGATGAGCAGGGGGCTTCTGGCCGCCTTGTGAGTAGGTGCCACCAAGGAAAATCACAGGTCTCTTTACTGCCCAATGCAATTATTTTGGTAGAAGTAGTGATATGCTCACAAGTTTTTTTTTTTTCTGTTGTTGTTTTGTTTTGTTTTTTAGTACTAGGGATTGAACCCATGGGCGCTTAATCACTGAACCACATCTCCAGCCTGTTTTTTTTTAATTTTTAATTTTTATTTATTTATTTTTTTAAAGAGAGGACAGAGAGAGAGAGAGAGAGAGAGAGAGACAGAGAGAATCAACTTTTATTGAGTTTTTCACATGGCTTCTGCTGCTCTGACATTGAGTTGCGTATGTGGGTGCTGGGGTTTGAACCGGTGTACTCACGCATGCCGGGCAAGGGCGCAACTGCCAAGCCACCGCTCCAGCCCTATTTTTTATTTTGGAGACAGGGTCTTGCTCAGTTGCCCAGGGCCTCAGTGAATTGCTGAGACTAGCTTTGAACTTGCAATCCTCCTGCCTCAGCCTCCCAAGGCTCTGGGACTACAGGTGTACACCACCACGTCCAGCTGCTCACAAGTTTTTGAGAAATTACCAAAGCCATTACGTGTTCTATTTTTCATTCTGGTTGCTGATAAAAGAAAAGCTTCATGCCTTCTTAAATACTAATCAGCAATCCTATAAATTCCTGAAGAAGAAAAATTTATTTCACACATCAAATTTTCTGCACCTGGAAAGTCTGCAGAATAATCTGCAGAGAGAAGTTGGGACTCACTAGCAAATTTACTGGCATTTTCACAGTCCTAGTTCCTTGTCAGTTTTGAGAACCTTCCCACCTTAACTCATCAGACTGGGAGCTGGCAGGCCCCTCTAATTGTTCTTAGTGTGTGACCCTTGACTTTTCCCTCAGTTCTTTGATTTTCCTCTTCTTCTTGACTAGAATATCATTGGATTCCAAACTCTACCAGTTGAGCCACAGAGACAGTTGGGATTTTGTGAGATGGAGGCACACCTGCAGAGTTCCCTGGGTGTCTTGATGAATCCCCCACACAGTTCTCCTTTCCCCTCAATCCCGTTCCACCCTGCGTCTGCCTGAGAGACCACCAGGGCCTATCCAAGGATGCTCATGTCTTTGTTTACTTCCTGGGTGTTTACCACAAGAAGCCCAAAATCCCAGACTTCCCCTCTCACTAGGACTCATTCCCACAGAGCTCATTCCCAGATGAGCAGTGTCCACCATCCCCAGGCCCTAGACTCTCCCACTGGATGTCTTGATGACAACCAGTCATCAAGAAAATTCCAGTGTCCTCTGCTATTCCTCTGAGTGCCCCTTCACCTTCCAGTTTGGATGGGAATGTAATCTCTGAGGGCTGTGCAGCCCTCCCAGGAGATTCTGAAGTTTGGTTTGGTATCCTCTTTGCTCCTGGCATTTCTTCTACATCATTGTCACTTCTTCCTCCTCAAACATCGGATGACGGTGAGGTCACCTATGAGCCTCCAGGTCATTCTTGGAAGGCTTTGCCCCAGGCTCACAATCATTCTCTCCAACACTACTCCTGTCATAATGCAATGCCTGGCTCCCTAGTTCCTTCCTTTCCTCTCTTCTGGGGATATTTTCCTGTGCACATCCCCATTTCTAAATCCCCTACCCTCATATTCTCAGTTCCTGGACACTCCAGGACCACCTTCAATACTTCCGTAACTCATGATCTCCAGCTCGTGTGCCTTTTCCCTTCCCCTCATGTACTGCATAGCCCCGCTGTCCTCCTTACGTCGCATGGATTCCCCGTGTACATCCTCACTGAGCAAGCACTCAACCCTTGGTAACCCCAATTCCCCACCTACTGAACACCTTCTCTCAAGGAAATGACCCATGATGTCTTAGATTTTATTTTCCAAGAAGAACCCGGACAGAGAAGTTGGTTTGGGGGAGGAAAAATTAGGAAACATCAGAAAGGGAGTGAGGATAAGAAAGGGAAGGAAAGAAAGTTGATAAAGAATGCATTAATAGGGGCTGGAGCGGCGGTTACGGCGCTTGCCTGGCATGCGTGAGTATGCAGGTTCAAATCCCAGCACCATGGACACAATTAAGTGTCAGAGCAATGAAGGCCGCCTGAAAAACTAAGTAAAAAAATGATTATCTCTGTCTCTCTCTTAAAAAAAAAAAAGAATGGACTAATAAGCCAAGTATCTCTGAGTCATTGCAGAATGCTGTAATATGTGTTGAACATGCCTTAAAATTGTCCCAACTGGATTTTGAGGAGTTGGGATTTTAGTCTGCTTGGACTTCTATGACAAAAATACCATAGATGGGGTTGTATAAACAGATACGTGATTCTCATAGTTCTGGAGGCGAGGAGTTCAAGATCAGGTGCTGGCCCGGTTGGTTCCAGTGACGGCCTTTCATGGTCTTAACCTGGTACAGAGAATAAGCTCCTGGTGTCTTTTCTTGCAAGGGCATAATCCCAGCATGAAGGCCTTGTCCTCTTGCTCTCATCACCCTTCAAAGGCCCTCTCTAAACCCTGTTGCCTTGAGTGTCAGGGCTCCAACATATGAACTTAGGGGTGGGACACCACACCACCATTGAGTTCAGAGCATCCACCAAAGCCCTGTTACCGTTGGTTATGGGGAGGGACAGTGCAGGCTCCCTCTACAATCGTGCAGAACATGGTGCCACAGCCCTCAGCATGTGTTCAGTCATTGCCTCCAGGCAAGGGCCAAGAAGATGTGATCAGGGAACCACACAACACCAGCAGCAGCAGCCTCTCCACTTATGGGCTTCAGAGAGGTCTTTAGTATTGGTCTGGAAATGCTGTTTTATTTCTCAAACCTGCTTTGTCTCTCTGTCTCTCACTTCCTTCTCTTTTTAAATTTCCAACAGTTCTCCTTTATTCATTACCTTCAGCCTTGGACTTCTCTTTCTCCTTCACTAAAATAGCAGAAGCTACCAAAAGACAAGCCTTCCGCCACCAGCACATCTGCCCCCATCTGTATCTGTGCCCATCTTCCCTGTCGCCGCTGGTTGACTGGATGAACAGGGAATGTACCACCATCTCTACAAACAACCTCCATCTGCACCCTACAGGTCCTGTCCCCTCTACCTAATCAAGGACAGCACGTTGCAGTTGCCTTCCCTGGCCACCTTACTCGAGTTCCTAAATCAACATTCAAGCGTACTGTGACTTCTCTCATCTTAAAAAGCAAACCAACCGCTCTCTGCTCCCTGCAGCCATGACTCTCAGAAGCTGAGGAATGGAGCTGGTCTTCTGTGGACCAACACCTCTGAAACCCCCCTCCCCGCCCAAAAAAAAAAAAAATTGGACTGAAGGCCATTTGTGTTACAATCTGTCTAAGAAGTTGTCTGCATGTTGCTTATGTACTGAAAGTTTCTGAGAGTGTGATTGTAAAAGTGATGGACTTCTTAATTTGGTGGGAGAAATTTCTAAGCAGTATAGCACTTAGATGGTGGCATGGATATTGCTGGCAGCTTTTAGTTTAATTTATTGTTAATCAGAAGCAGAAAGCAGAACAAAAAGATTTGAAAAACTTGGAGGGGAGCTAAACTGGGACTACGGAAGCTGCAGTTGTTAAAGACATCACCTCGTTAAAGAAGTGCTAGAGACTCTGCCTAGAGACAATTAAAAAATGGCTTGAGGCCATCTCAGGAATTGGCAAGACCACCTTCATCTGAGGCTCAAGGGAGTAAAAATTCCTTTCAAGAGACCAGTGGAGCTCTCTTCTTGCACAAGGATGCCTAGGAAGGTTTTTCAACTTGCTCAGCCACCTAGGCGCTCAGAGGCTGCTACAACTAGGGTCCCTGGAGGCTTGGCTGTTGCTGGAGATCGTGTCAGACCTTGGTGGCAACCATGTGGTGCTGGTTCTGTAGGACTGCAGGATGCTGGAATTAGGTGGTCATGGAGACTTCGGCCAAGATTTTGAAGGAAGGTCTGGGAGCTCAGGCAAGCTGCAGGAGGGTCAGAGTCCCTGTAGAAGCCTCTGAGAGAGCAATGCACTGAGATGTGAGGAGGAAACCGTAGCTGTAGTAGAGACCCCCAAGATGAAGAAATGCCAGTACAGTGGAACATCGGCTGAGGAAAGCTGTGGCAATTAAACACAGACAAATCATCAGCTGCAATCAGCAAAGCCATAGGTACATAAGCCCTTTGCACAGAGTATCATGAGGCCATGTGCTGCAGATGCTGGACATGGAACTACAAGACTTGTTCACCCAGCTGGATTTCAATCTTGTTTTGGTCCCATCCCTTCTTTCTATGTCCCTATTTTTCTGAATGGAAATCTTTACTATGTACCTTTATATGTTGTACATACATAACTTGATTTGATTTTTACAAGAGCTCATGATGCAAGTTTGCCTTGAGTCTCAGAGGAGACTTTGAACTTGGAATTTGGGCAATCCTGGAACTGTTAAGACTATTGGGACTCAGTAAATATAGTTTGCATTATGCGATGGCAATGAACTTTTGGGGCCGGGGCAGAATGATATGGTTTGGATGAAAGATGTCCCCCAAAAACTTGTGCATGAATATGAATGCTGAAGTGAATTGATTAGGTTATGAGAGCCTTAACCCAATCAGTGAGATAATCCCCTGATAGGGATTAACTGGCAACTATATGCTCCTAGGTGGTGGCTGGAGGAGGTGGGTCCTTGGGGGCGTGTCTTTGGGTATATATTTTGTATCTCACGTTGAGTCTCTTTCTCCTCCCAAATCCATGCATCTCAAGCCCTAAGGAATGGAGTTGGCCTTTTGTGGACCAAGACCTCTGAAACCATGAGCCCCAAAATAAATTTTCCTCTTAAAAAAATAAAAGCAAACAAACCAACAAAAATCCAGAGACCAATCCATGCATTGCCCATGTCTTTTAGAGCAAAACTCTAATGATTTGCATATTACTGCTTCCTTGAATCCCTTTTCTCCAATTTACTAAAAATTTTTATTTTTTTGTTACAAAAAATTCATATATCAAAAAAGAATATTATAATGAACCCATAATCATATCCCAAAAATTTACTAATTGTGAATGTGGCATATATTGCTTCACAGTTTTTCTTCCTTGCTAAAGTAAGAACCAGATAACATGATAGTTCACTCAAATATTTCAGAATATATCTGTAAAAATTAAGAATTTTTCTTAAATAATTTTAAAATTGTGTAAAAATAATGATGCACAGTGGTGCACACCTGTAATGCCAGCAATTTGGGAGACTGAGGCAGGAGGATCTCAAGTTGGAAGCCAGCCTCAGCAACTTAGCAAGACCCTGTCTCAAAATAACTCCTGGGTTGAACTACCTCACAAAGAAAAGTAATAATATTGTAATAATACTATGTAACAATAATTCCTCTCCTCCTCTCCTAAAACCATTCAGGATTTTTTTTTTTAAGAAAGAAGGATAGTGAGAGAGAGAATCAATTTTATTTATTTTTTCACATGGCTTTCATTGCTCTGACACTTCCTTGTGTACATGGTACTGGGGTTCAAACCCCCTGGGCATACGAGGCATGCGCTGAAACCACTGGGCCACTGCTCCAACCCCTCCATTCAAGCTTTTGTCCCACTATCACATATAAACATCTTTTAGCCAAATCACTCATAACCAACTTGTTGCTAAGCCCAATGGCCATTTCTCACTCGTAGGATGGCCAACTGTCCCAGTTGGTTATGACTTGAGGTATTTCTTAGGACAGTTTGTCTTAGTCTATTCAGGTTGTTATAACAAAACTACCATAAGCTGCGAGGTTGATGAACAATAGAAGTGGATTTCTTATGGTTCTAGAGTTAGGGAAGTCCAAGGTCAAGGCACCAGGAGATCTGGTGTCTGGTGCCACACTCTCTTGCTGTGCCTTCACAAGGTGGAAAGGGTGAAATAGCTCTGTGGGGTCTCATTTTCAAGGGCACCAGTCCCACTCTGGAGGGCTGTGCTGTCATGACCTAACAGCCTCCCAAAAGCCCCTCCTTCTAAAATCATCATATTGGGGAATGAATGCCAATTTATGAATTTGAGGGGGCAGGGAACAAATAGATTACAACAGATTTTCAGTGCTCAAATTGGAACAGTTACACAAACTGGGGTAGTTGTTGAGCTATCTAGCAGTCCTTACCTTTATTAACTTTTCAGGAGCAACTGATGGAGGTAATTACTTGCTTTTCTTGAACAATATTCCTATCTCCAGGATACCACTCTCTCTTGGCTCACCTCTCCCTCTTTGGCCACTCCATTACAAGCTGCTTTCCTAGTTCTGTGGTACTGTCTGTGTGTCCTCATGTCTGGCATGCCCTGACATTCTGTCCTCAGCCCTCTTCTCACCTTTCCTCATTCACATGTCCTTAAATAGCATGTATGCTCTGATGACATGTAGGTTTCTATCTTCAGTCCAGATCTCTCACCTGGACGCCAGACTCATTCCAACTGACTCCTTGGCTTCTTCACTGAAGTTTTAAAGGCATCTCAAACTTAGCAGTTCAAAACCAAACTCTTGATCCTGCCCCCCAAACCTTTTCTTCTTAAAGCCCTCCTCATGACAGCAGTTGGCAACTCCATTTTTCTATCTGCTCTGAGCAAAAACCTTGCAGTCATCTTTGATTCTTTCCTTGTTTCCATTTTTTTTAAACAGAGAGCGACAATGAGAGAGAGAAAAAGAGAGAATAAATTTTATTTAGTTTTTTATGTGGCTTTTGTTGCTCTGACATTTCGTTGCATACGTGGTGCTGGGGTTTGAACCCGTGTTCTAGTGCATGCCAAGCAAGCAGCATAACTGCTGAGCTACTGCTCCAGCCTCTGATTCTTCCCTTGTATGCATGCAATATATAACCAAATGCCACCGAGGCTCCTTTCAAGAATTATCCACAATCCTGCTGCTTCTCATTATCTCCATGACCACTATTTCTTGCTTAAAGTATTGCAACAGACTCCTAATCAGTCTCCTTACTCCAGTCTATTATCTTCTCCACCATATAAAATGTGAACAAAATTGCAAAAGCACGAGAACTATAAGAATAATTTATCAACTGAGACATGAAAATATTTTTTCCATGAATGTATCCAGAGGAATTCATTGGTCACAGACATGTTGATTGATTTGTAATGCTTGATTTTACTAATAAGCCATCCTCACATGTGCTAAAGATCAATAATTAAGAGATTGAATTATCTAGGACTGTGAAATAGTACTTCCACATTTCTCCATTTACTATCATCATCATGATTTTGGTACTGGGGATTGAACATACGTGCACTTAATCATTGAGCCACATCCCCAGCCCATTTTTATTTTTTATTTAGAGACAAGGTCTTACTAAATTGTTTAGGGCCTTGCTAAATTGCTGAGGCTGGCTTTGAACTTGAGATCCTCCTGCCTCAGCCCCAAAGTTGCTGGGATTACAGGTGAGCACCACTGTGCCTAGCCTCTCCATTTTTAAAAAAGAAGCTATATTATACATGGAACAAATAATTTGATCATTACCATTTCAATCCTATTTATATTGACACAGACTTTAACTATAAATTTGTTTTTAAAAAGAGAGAGACAGAGAAACAATTTTTATTTAATTTTTCATGTAGCCTTTGTTGCTCTGAGACTTCATTGTGTATGTGGTGCTGGGGTTTGAACTCACATATTCGCACATGCTAGGCAAGTACCCTAACTACCTAGCCACCACTCCAGCCCCAACTATAAACTTTTATCAAAATGCATAACTATTTTTATGAAGAAACTCAAGAATATGAATATGAGGGAAACAGTGCATAGCTGTAGTCATTCAATTTACTCATTCTTTGAAGCCAAGTTCTCCAGAAGCCGAGAAATGCATAAGCAACCTATCTTACATTATAGCTCTTCATTGTTAACAGTACTTCTCACGAACTGATTTCTAAATTTTCCAAGCAAATCATTATTATTTAGCATTATATCACGCTCTTTATTTTAAAAGACTTTCTCACTCTCACTCTCTCTCTCTCCTTAAAAAAAAAAGCCATCCTAATTATTTTAGAATTATTTCTTAAAAACTAATATGACTCCAAAGTTGGGGTCCTAGATGAAAACCTAGAAAAAATTATCAACAATCTGATTAGCAAATCAAATTAAAAGAAGACTTAAGGAAGGAAATAAGAAGCAATTTCAGGAGCAGAGAGATCACTCTGACTAGAAAGTTAGACATTCTGAAATGTAGCAGAGCTCTTGGAACTGAAAAGCACAGTCAACCAAATTAAAAGCTCATTGGAAGATATAGTCCTAGATAATTCAATCTCCTAATTATTGATCTTCAGACACACGCTAGGATGGCTTATTAGTAAAATCAAGAATTACAAATTACAAATTACAAAGTATCAGAGTAAACTCAGTAGAAAATAGAACCTCAGTTCTTGAAGAATGAAGACAGGCTGAGCAATGTTGAATGCAAGGAGGATAGACAATAAAAGAAACTTACTGAGCATGATCAGAACTTCCAAGAAGTATGGGATGAGATGAGAAGAAACAACATGAGAGTAATTGGGACTGGAGAAAACAGAGCAACAAACAAGTGGCATTAAGAATCTTCTTAGGGTTGGAGTGGTGGCTCAGCAGTTATGGTGCCTGCCTGGCATGTGTGAGTATGCGGGTTCAAATCCCAGCAACACGTGCACAGCAAAGTGTTCAATGAAAGCTACATGAAAAACTAAATTGATTCTGTTTTGCTCTCTCTCTCTCACCGTCCCTCTCTCTTAAAAAAAAAAAAAAGGAATCTTCTCAATGAGATCACCAAAGAAACTTTCCCCCATGTCAGAATTGATCCAGAAATTCAAATTCAAGATGCCTATACGACACCAAACAGACCTAACCAAATGAAAAACCCACTGAGACACATCATATATAAAATGAATAACAGAGAAATCAAGGAAGAAATTCTAAAAGCAGCAAGGGAAAAACACCAAATCACATTCAGAGGCACACCAATAAGGATTACTGTGGATTTTTTGCCTTGGACAATAAAGGCCAGGATGCTGAGCATGGAACGGTATTTCTCAAATATTGAAAGAAAACAATATTCAGCCAAAGATTCTATACCCTGCAAAATTCAGCTTTAAATATGATGGGGAAATTAAATAATTTCACGATAAGTTCAAGTTAGCAAGATACATGAACACAAAGCCAGCTCTACAGAGAATACTCAAAGACATACTTCATATACAGGAACAGGCAAATAACTCCCAAAGCCCATAAACAGAAGAAAGTCAACAATAATATAATTCACTAAAAAATATCAAGATGGTATAAAATACAGCAATGGTCACAATGCCAGGGACCCAGAATCACATATCTATTCTAACAGTAAATGTGAATGGACTCAATGCCCAAATCAAAATACACAGATTAGCTGACTGGATCAAAAAACAAAATCTGACAATATGTTGCCTACAGAAGACACACCTCACAGCCAAAAATAGACACAGATTGAAGATGAAAGGCTGGCAAAAAGCCTACCAGGCTTGTGGCCCAAGAAAGCAAGCCAGTGTTGCCATCCTTTTATCTGACAAAGTTAATTTTGACCAGAAAGGACAAAAGAAGGTCACTACATCATAGTAAAAGGAACAATACATCTAGAAGACATAACAATAGTTAACATCTATGCTCCCAATTACAACCCTCCCAAATATATGGAAAAAGTACTCAAGGACATTAAACCTCATCAATTTCAACACAATAATACTGGGGGATTTTAATACACCTCGAGAGACAGATCATCAAAGCAAAAAAATAACAAAGATATATCTAACCAAAATAACTGTATCAATCTAGCAGACTTAATAGACATTTACAGAATATTATATCCCAAATTGGCTGAGTTTACCTTCTTCTCAGCAGCTCACAGATCCTTCTCCAAAATAAATCACATCCTAGTCTACAAAGCTAATTTCAGCAAATATCAAAAAGTTGATGTAATCCTATGTATCCTGTCAGATCACAATGGTATGATCTTAACAATTAACAGAAAGAAAAACAACAGAAAATACACAAATATTTGGAGATTGAATAATACCCTCAATTTTTTTTTTTTTAGAAAATGGAGAGAAAAACAGAAAAACAATTTCATTTAGTTTTTCTTTTGGTTTTATTGCTCAGACACTTCGTTGTGTACGTGGTGCTGGGGTTTGAACCTGTATCCTTGCATGTGCTGTCGCTCCCTGCAGGGTTCTGGAGCAGGGAGCGGGCGGATCGACCTTGGCGGACCTTAGCCGTTCCGGGCCGGCAGTACACTGGGAATCGGGGGCCTACAGGACAGGGTTGGGGACTGGGGGAGAGGAGTCGCTCCCGCAGCATTCCAGAGGGAGGAGCGGGCAGAATGACCTGAATCTGGGTCGTTCCCGAGGGGCTGAGTTAGGGCAGGGCTGGGGCAAGGAGTCGATCCCCCCAGTGTTCCGGAGCAAGGAGCGGGCAGAACAACCCAGCGGACCTGGGCCATTCCCCGAGGGACTGAGTCAGGACCGGGATGGGACCTGGGGGAAAGGAGTCGCTCCCCACAGCATTCCAGAGCGGGGAGCGAGTGGAGTGGCCCTGCGGACTTGGGCCGTTCCCCAAGGGCTAAGTTAGGAAGGGTCAGGGAGCCGGGAATGAGGGGGCAAACGCCAGCGGCCAGAACACAGGACCTGCATCTTCTACCGCTGCTGATCTCTCCCTCATCTCTGCTGATCTCTCCGGTTCTATGCGTCTTCTCTGCTTTCCTCCTTCAGGACAGGGCTGCTTTCCTCCTGGCTGCCTTCTTCTCTGGTTCTCTGCTTTCTTCCTTCAGGACAGGGCTGCTTGCTTGCTTGCTTTTCTCTGGATACTGCTTCTCCTTTGGCTACTTCCTTACCTGACTAGTCGCTACTCTATTTATCCATTACAACAACCAATAGGGGTACAGTGCAAACACGTTTATCCAATTGTAACAAATGAGTGGCCGAATAGCTTAGTCATGCAGTCAGGCAATTTGCTAATTACAAGCCAGCTAGACCCCTTAGAGTTGTTTACCACCAATTCTTTTACAAGCCAGCTGGGCCTCATGTTCCCAACATGTGCCAGGCAAGTGCTGTAACCACTGAGCCACTGCTCCAGCCCTGAAGAATACCCTCATAAATAAAAAATAGATCAAGGATGAAATGAGAACAGAAATCAAGAAATTCTTGGAAACAAATGAGAATGACTAAATAGCATATCAAAATCTATGGAATAGTATGAAAACATTCTTAAGAAGTAAATTTATAGCATTGAATGCCTTCATCAAAAATCAGCCCAAATAGATAGACTTATGCTCCAACTCAAATCCCTATAAAAAGAGGAACAATTCAATCCCAAACCCAACAGAAGACAGGAAATAACTAAGATCAGAGCTGAAATTAATGAAATTTAGAACAAAAAAAAATACAAACTATCAACAAAACAAAGAGTTGCTTCTTTGAAAAAATAAATAAGATCAGCAGACCCCTAGCCAACCTCACCAAAAGGAAGAATGAAGTGAAACAAATCAACAAAATCAAAGATGAAAATGGAGATATCACCACTAACTCAACCAAAATCCAGAAGATTATCAGAACTTATTTTGAAAAGATATACTCTTCCAAGTTTGATAACCTGGAAGAAATGGGCAAATACATAGCTGCATATGACATTCCCAAATTAACATTGGAAGACATTGAAAATCTAAACCAACCAATCTCAGGTAGCAAAATTGAAACAGCAATCTAAGGCCTTCCAAAAAAGAAAAGCCCAGGATCTGATGGATTCTCAGCAAAGGTCTACCAGACCTTTACAGAAGAATTAACACCACTCCTTTTTAAGCTATTCCATGAAATTGAAAGGGTCAGAACCCTCCTGAATACTTTTTATGAAGCAAATATAACCCTGATACCAAAGCCCAACAAAGACACATCAAGAAAACTACAGACCAATTTCCCTGATGAACATAACTGCATCCAAAAATACAATCAAATGGGCTTCATTCGGGGATGCAAGGCTGGTTCAACATACACAAATCAATAAATGTAATTCATCACTTAAACAGAATTAAAGATAAAAATCATATGATCATCTCAATTGATGTAGAAAATGTCTTCAATAAAATTCAACACCCATTTATGCTCAAAACTCTGGAGAATATAGGGATCAAAGGAACATATTTTAATTTTGTAAGTGCCATTTATGACAAACCCATAGCCAACATTATGCTTAATGGTGAAAGACTGAAAGCATTCCCACTGAGTTCAAGAACAAGATAAGGATGTCCACTCTCACCACTCTTATTCAATATAGTCCTTGAAACCCTAGCCATAGTTATCAGGCAAGAAAGAAAATCAAAGAAATTTGAATAGGAAAAGAGGAAGTCAAGCTATCATCTCTATTTGCTGATGATATGATCCGATACTGAGCAGACCCAAAAAGCTCAATCAGAAGACTTCTAGAGCTTATAGATGAATTCAACAAAGTGGCTATTTAAAAAATCAATAGCATTCCTATGCTCCAGCAACAGTTCTGTTCAAGAAGAAATAAAGAAATATGTCCCATTCACGATAACCTCAAAAAGAATAAAATACTTGGGCATCAATCTAACAAAGGATATAAAGGATCTCTACAACGAAAACTATCAAACTTTCGAAAAAGAAATTCAAGAAGACCTGAGTAGAAGGAAAAACATTCCATGTTCTTGGTTAGGCAGAATCAATATAATTAAAATGGCCATTCTGCTGAAAGCCTTGTACAGATTCAATGCAATCCCCATGAAGATACCAATGACATTCTTCACAGATATAGAAAAAGCAATTCTCAAATTCATTTGGAATAACAGAAGACCCAGAATAGCCAAAACATTACTCAGCAAGAAAGAAGCAGCAGGAGGTGTCATAATACCTGACCTGAAATTATACTGTAGGGCTATAGTTAAAAAAATAAAAAGAAACCAGCATGGTATTGGTATCAAAACAGATATGAAGACCAATGGAACAGAACAGAAGATACTGAGACAAACCCACAAACTTTAACCATCTGATAGTTGACAAAGGGGCCAAAAATATAGTGTGGAGGAAAGACAGCCTGTTCAACAAATGGTGCTGGATGAACTGGACAGCCATATGCAGACAACTGAAATTAGATCCTTATCTCTCACCTGCACAAAAATCAAATTGAAATGGATCAAAGAAATAGAAATTAAACCAGCAACTATACAATTGCTAGAAGAAAAAATAGGATCAACTCTCCAACACAATGGTGTCGGTACCATCTTCCTTAATAGGACTCCCATAGTGCAAGAAGTAAAGCCAAGAAACAATGAGTGGGATGACATTAAACTGAAAAGCTTCTGCACAGCTAAAGAATTAGTCAAGAGTGTCAAAAGAGAACCTACAGAATAGGAGAAAATCTTTACCTCCTATACCTCCAACAGAGGGCTGATATCCAGAATATACAAAGAACTCAAAAAAATGGAGATGGAAAAAATTATCTGAGTGAAATATCTCAAACTCAGAGACTTAAGGGTCAAATGTTTTCTCTCATATGTGGAAGCTAGAGTAAAACCTAAGACAGGATGAAAGTTTGCTAAGCTCAAAAAATAAACTGAACATAGGTTAATTTTTACATAAGCAGGGGGATCCATAACTATGAAGCTGGGGGAGAAGGGAGGGGTCAGGGAGAGGAGGCAGAGATTAGAGGAACCAATAATTAATAACTGCAGCTGGGAACCCTTGACTCCCATGAGAAGCCCAACTACACATAGGTGAGCAAAGAGGATCAGAAAATTCAGTAATTAATACACATGGATAGGCTTAGTTCTATCTATAACATGTGGGTAAAGTAGGGGAGACATGGGTGCAGGGAGTGGTTGAAAGGGGGAGACCCTGGACTAGGATTGGCCTTAACTTACTTTGTCAATATCCATAAATACATGATTATGTAACGATTCCCTCCAATACGTAAGACTATATTGAATGAATAAAACAAAACAAAAAACCCTAATATGACAATTATTTCATTGCCTTGACAAAATATATTCTACTCATCTTTCCTTAGAAGCTTTCACAAAGCACAGCAATTGTTATTCATAATTCTTAGTAATCAATAAGGTACCGGTCAAGCACTTTTTGACTAAGATGACATATAAAGAGGCGAGGAGAACATTATCTATGCTTCCTTACCCAAGGAGCCTAATGGAACACCTACTGGAATCACAAAGCCATGCTGAATCCTCTGGTGATACTCAGACTTCCCTTCTCCCAAAATCTTGATGAATTGCTCTGCAAAGTGAAAAGCTGAGTGAGTTCTCTGAAAAAGTGCTGGGAAAACAGCAGCTCCTTGGGGCAATCTGTGTCTGGTACAGTGTCATCCTCCACTGGGGGAGAAGGCATTCCTGGGAGAGGGAGCACCGCCTGGTCCCTCCCTCTGGAGATGGTAAGCAGACTGTGCCTTGGCAATTGCACTTCTGTTCTTTCCAGTTTCCATGACCTGCCTCTGGAAACAGTTTCTCTAGCTCCTGTTTGTAAAATTGTTGCTACATCTTTCAAGGCTGCTGTGATATTTGTGAGCTCTTCTACTATGTCAAAAGACTTCCTCCAATCCTTAATTGCCTGAACTTTACCCTGTTGTTTGCTCAACCACATCCTTAACAAGGCACGAGTTGCTATAAAACTTGCAATGTGGTCCAACATGACCCTCTGCCTTTGTTTCTTTGGAAAAGGTCCAGCACCACCACAGTAGATCTTTTTCAGCCACCAGGGTTTAACACTGCTTGTCAGAATGAAACTTAAATGGCAGGAGAGGTCACAGAAAAGTAAATGGGCCACTTAATAGCATTGCCTAACACACTTCACCCAGGATAACTGGGCATGACTCTCATTGGATGATAGCACCTGCAGGATGGTACTTACTATTCTGTTCTCATTGGCTAATAGTGTGTGTGTGTGTGTGTGTGTGTGTGTGTGTGTGTGTGTAATATGTATAATAACTGTGAATGCTCTTGAATTACATACAGAATCCTTCAGTGTTGTGATTCTCCCTGTTCATCCCTTTCAGGACCTGAAGTGTAAAATTTTTCATAGGAAAAAATGGCTAAAGAACCCCACAAAGAAAGTTTATTCAACTTCACTTATTTTATTTGATCTAGATTCACTGTTCCATGTTCCATGTTCTAGCTCACTCTATCCACACAGCCAAGTAGAAGCAGCAAGCTAGTGACAGCTTCCTTCAACTCATACTCAGGTATCAGCTCTGCCAGATTCCCAACTACACGTAATCATTTCAGTACAGATAACTGGATGCCCTCGTTCAGAGAGGAGCTGTCATTCAATTTAATTTGTTTCAAGAGATTTTCTATGCCTGAAATGTTAGAAACAATGGCTAGTTTCTGTCTGCCATTTCCGTTCTCTTTTCCTAGTTAGCACCCTGATCATTTTGGGGAGGGGAATTACCTGTTCCCTTTGTGTGTAATTATTTTTCTTAAAGAAATAGGGGATAGTGAGGAAGAGAGAGAAAGAGAAGCAATCTTTATTTATTTTTTCATATGACTTTCATTCCTGGGATACTTCGTTGTGTATGTGGTGCTGAGGTTTGAACTCACGTACTCACACATGCCAGATAAGCTCTGTAACTGCCGAGCCACCACTCCAGCCCCGCTTTGTGTTTAATTTTGTTGGGACTACACCTACCTCTTATCAAAGAAACTGGGAGATTAGATACCTTTCCCTCTTATTGTGTTAGAATAGTCATTGGCATACATATTCAACCAATCAGATGCACTCATTGAAGACTTTGAATCTTGAGTGATCCAAAGTTGGCAGCCTTGACTGTTCCATATGCTGACTGCTATTCCTATACTGCCGGTCTCCTTACTCTGGAATAGTCTTGGTTTCTGACTATCCCTGAGCCAGGTCTTCTAGGTTTCCTGTCAGTCAACGAGCACTACTACAGCTGCCAACAAACTCTCTACTACTTGGTTTGTCCAGAATCTCTGTTGTTTACACCACAGCACGCAGACTGACTCACCAAGACAATAGAGGAAAACATATCCCTAACTCCAAAATGCCTCTTGGCCTGCAGTAGAGAGCCCAGTAAGCTACTAATTATATGCAGATAAGTGATCAGGCACACATTTGGACTTGTTTCATAGGCACTCCTTTGGACTGAACAATGGCCAGAGTTCTGATCGAGTCATTTGAATGGTTTTCAACCTGCTTGACTGTTCTGGGCTTTATTCATCAATTAAAAGGAATCAACTCAAAGTCCACCCACCATCATCCCCATACTGGGGACTGAACCCAGAGTTGCTCTACTGCTAATCTACATCCCCAGCCCTTTCTATTTATTTAATAATTTTTGAGACAAGGTCATGCTAAGTTGCATGAACTGGCTTTGAACTTGTGATCCTCCTGCCTGAGTCTCCAGAGTAGATTACAGTTGTACCCAGCTGAGCCTTTGTTTTCATTAGCTTCAGTGATTGTGGCCCAGGTGAGATGGTCCTATTTCAGGTGCAACACATCTCAGCATGCCTGCTAAAAGTCTTTACCAGGTTGTGATTTTCCTTTTCTTTCCAGAACTGGTATGATAAATGAACCTTCCCATCTTATCTGTCCCTTACATTGATAAGAATTTAACAAGCTCCTGGTTGTGCTGATTGGGAATGAGTGACAGGAAAGTAGGACTTGAGAACACTGATGTGTCTGTCACCTTTTCATTGCAGTGACCAAAATACCTGGCAAGAACAACAGAGGCAGGAAAGTTTATTTTTGGTTCACAGTTTTAGAGGTTCAGTCCATCATCAGCTGACTCCATTGATCTGGACCTGAGGTGAGACAGAATACTATGGGGACGTGGTGGGGGAAAGTGGGTCTTCTCACAGCTGCTGAGAGAGAGAGACTAGGGAAGCAAAATACAATCCCCAACGGCACACCCCCAGTGACTCATCTCCTCCTGCCAGACCCTACCTGCCCACATGCCCACAGTTACAACCCAGTTGATTCTTTCATATTAGGATGAACTGATTTGGTTACAGCTCTTAGAATCGAATTGTTCCACCTCTGAATATTCCTGCATCAACACACAGGAGCTTTTGGGGACACTTCATATTCAAACCATAACAACTGGATGCAGGCACCATGAGAGGGAGAAAGGAGCATCATCTCATCCCCTGGAGAACAGAGCAGGAAGTCATGTGTGAGAGTTGGGCAGGAAGGGGACCTCCATGGATAGGCAAAGTCAGCGCCAAGACTGCCACTTTGATGGAGTGGATCCCTAAGTGACCCCTCACACTTGTGTAGCTAAATGTATGTGTGAATACACGTAAGTGACCTGAGAGAGGTGATTGTGGTGGTACCTGATAAGGAGGGAGACAGGCACTTAAGAACAGCAAATTGAGGAATCCTCAGGATCCCCATGATAGAGGCATCTTTTTGCCCCAAGGCTTTGTCTGTGACAGCAATAATGAACAGACCCCAGAGCTGGCATTTTGCCAGGCCTTGTTTATCAGGAAGTCTCTTAAGCTGGCCTCCTTGCTGCTGGCCAACACTTGAGGAACCCAGCTCCACAGGGAGCAGCTCCAGAGACAGGCGAGGGTGTTCTGATTTCTGTCTAGATCAACCAAGCCCTATACATAGTGCAGGTACCAAAAGAAAGAGTCAGAACGGAATACCCATTGGAGTCTGGAAGGGTTGTTGCTGAAACAGAGCAATGTCCCTGGAAGGTAGGAAGAAGGGAATACCAATAGATCAGTCCAAAACGTAGCTCTGACATACGCAAATGCCCAAATAGGGCTCCCCATTGTCTCAGGGAAGAAAGAAACCAGGACAGAGGGCTGCTGCTTCCCAGTGACTTGAGTTCATTGTTCATTACTTCTTTTTAGTCTAATTGTTTTTTTAATTAAGATAAAATAAAATTCACTTTTTTTGGCAGTGCTGGTGATCATATCCAGGGCCCTGCACATATGAGATAAGTGTTTTACCACTGAGCTATTTCCCCTGACCAAAATTCATCAAAGTGCATAATCTATGGTTTTCAGTATACTCACAATGTTCTGCAAGCATCACCACCGTGCAGTTCTAGAACCCTCCACTCTATACCCATCAGCACTCACTTCCCTTGCTCCTTCTGTGTCTACAGATTTACCCTTCTAGACTTTTCATGCAAATTAAATCTTATAATAAGTGACCTTTTATGTGTGGCTCCTTTCACTTAGCATACTATTTTCAAGGTTCACCTGTGCAGCATGTAGTGGTACCTCATTCCTTGCTATGGCTGAGTCCCATTCACTGTGGAGAAATACTGCTTTTTGTTTATCCAAAATCAATTGATGGATATGAGCATCATTCCCACTTTCAACCCTTATGCTGCTCTGAACATTTGTGTGCCAGGTTCTGTATGAAGATATGCCCTCAGTTCTCTTGAGTATAGAAATAGGAGTGGAATCGTCAGATCAGAGATGCCTTTAGTTCCTGGGATTCTGGTCCTTAATGCAGGAGCAAGGGACCAAACGATGTAGTGTCATCCATCCTTGCTGCCATACTCTTGAGGCGAGGCTCTACCCAGAGTGCCATGGGGCGTTTGATACGAGGTCTTAGGGCCTGCAGGAATGTGGTAAGGAGAGAGAAAGTGAAAGGTGACATGCCAAAAGAAGCCAGGCAGTCGCAAGTCTTGCAGGGTCTTCAACCACCTGCTTCTGTCAGTTGGGCTGCACCATGCACAAGTCTGTTCCGCACCATGTTCCATTCAGAGCCCTCCTTAAGCACCAAAACACTGGTGAGGTAGTCATGAGAATAGGTGCAATGAGATGATAAGGTTTTTAAAACTACATCCTGGGGACTTGATTTATTTACTTTTTAAAATTCTTCATCCATCGCCCATGTTCTGGGTGAGAGGGAAGAACTAGGCTGGACCCCTGCTCACTGGCTGCCTCGACCCTGTCTTATGCCCAGGTTTTCCTTCAGAGACCAGAGTCAGTGACGGTACTAACAGTTTCTGCGAGACTGAACACTGTGACCTTTCTGGACAAACAGCACGCTCTGTCCATTCTTCTTCAGTACCTCTGTTAACCGCGACCCTGACCAAACAGCTGGAAGAGAAAGCGCACCCCTTAAGTTTTTCCTCCTCGTACCTCTTGGGCTATTTTGTGTTTCTTTCACTGAGTCAACCTCACTGGTGCCATTGCAACAAATCAAATGCATTCTCTTCCTCCAAGTGCAGCTGCTGAGGATGCCCACGGGATGATGACGAAGGCTGTGTTTTCTTTTTGTTGTGGTTCAGGCTGAAATGTCTCTAATTGAAAAAAAAATTAAGGAGAGTCTTCCTAGTCCTATTAAGGTGGATAGCCATGGAAGTGTGTCTTGACCTGCACCTGGAACCTGCATCAGCCAGGCTGCAGTGGCCCAGGGTGTGGGCAGGTAAGAAGACCCCAAGTCTGCTTGCAGTAGGAGCTAATCTAGTCACCTTTTCCAATGGTTGCTGTATGTGGTAGAGGCCCTGCCAAGAGAAAGGGGAAACCCTTATGAAAAAGCTAGTTCTCTCCCTCAAGAAACTTATAATATTGATAGAAATGTGCCAGGGAGGCTGGAATACTAGAGAAAGTGGAAGGTACATGAGGGACATGAAGGATGGAAGCCAGCATGCTGTCTTTGCTTGACCTTGCACAGAGACTTGAAAGCCAGCAAGCCAGGGTGTGGGTGTCTCTTCTGCCTATTCCTCCGTGGAAGGAGCGGGAGTGGGGAGAGCAGTTCTCCAGCTCTGATAAGTCCACTCGGGCTTTACTTGTGACTTTCAGCTTACCAGAGTCCACTCTCCAGACACTGCTGAGACTATGAACCCTCGATGATGTAATTAATTACTTGAGAAAGCAACACAGTGAGAGGGGCTTCTGCTTTAGGAAAAAAACTACACCGCTTCTTCAGGAATGTGTGTTTTTGTAATTATTTAAATCAGGTTAATTCCAATAGTCTATGGCTAAGTACATTCCCCTCTAACTCTAAGGGTATTAACAACCCAAATATTATGCTAATACATTTAATCCAGGGAGTGCTGAGGGCGCTAGGAGCAGCTATAAAGGCTGCTGTTTTGAAGGCCCAGCACAGGAGGAGCCAGGGCCACACTGGAAGGGGCCACCCCAGTGCACTGCCATCTGGAGGGATTTCTTCCACCGGGTACTGGGATTCCAGCCAAGTTTTCAGATGCTTGTCAAGGGCTCTGAAGAATTTCAGGCACACAGCTGTATCCGGAGTGGGCACATAGCACGTCAGCTGGTGACCTAGGGGATACTATGGCAAGGGAGTGGCTATCAGGGAAATAGCACTAAAGGATGCGTCTGTTGGTCAGTGGTTGCATCTTTGGAGGAATACTTTGTGTCTTTCATCAGAGACCACCTTGAAAACTTGAACTTTGGTGTCACTGCCTGAGATGAGCACTCCTCTTTGAGGAAACTAAAGGACTTCTTAAGGAGTACTTGAGAAGCAGGACTGGAAACCCACCCCTTGCACAACCTCAGGAAACCAAGTTGGCTTGCTTCGTCCCAGCCTTCCCCTGGGAAGAAAGGTGGGATAGCCAGGCAGCACCACAGCCGAGTTCAGTGCTGAAACTGTTAACTCGCTTTTTTCCAAAATGTGTTTCTGGTTAGTTTAAAGAAGGATAAACAAGATTTAATAGCTGGCAATGAATCACTTTTTTCTCTCTCTAAACGTTATTTGGATCCACTCAAGTGCCTGTCGTTCTACTTTTGTACAAATAAATAAATCTCCTTTCCTTTTGTGCATTTTTCTCTGTCCTGCATTTCCTAAAGTACAATTTGTTTGACGGATGAGTTAAGCAGTTCTAAGGTTTGGTTTTTGGCTCTGTAGGCAACTGGGTTGTTTTCTCATCATAATTCAATAGGACAAGGTTATCACCCTCACAAACACTAACACCTCATTTAGAACCAGAAGACCCGCCCAAGAAGAAAGCAATTGCTAACGTTCTCAATGTAAGTTTCAGTTGTTACATATGAAGGTTGCTTTTATTCACATCTCTGCCCTGCACCCACCCCTTCATCATGCTTTCATTATACAAGGTCTTCTTGGTGCACACACACATTCTGAAGTGAAATTATGGGCAGATGGGAAGCAAACTTAAAGAGATGCATAGAGGTAGAAGGACTATCATCCGCTTAGGTTTGGGCACTGCAACCAGGAACCTTGTAAACAGAGATCAACCTTACTATTATCTGAAAGCAAAACCACAGAGTTCATTTGCTTGTTTTTCTTTCTCTTTTTTTTCCTTTCTTTATTTCTTCCTTTCTTTTTTTCTGAACACAAACCACACAATCACAGATTTTCTTTTAATGACAAAAACCTGGGATATAGTTGAGCTGAAAAAAAAACCTATGCATTTCTAATGTTATTGTTCTGGAATAAAACGGAAACGTTCTCCAAATAGATATGTCATTAATGCGGAGCCTCAGTTTCTCATATTCAGAATGCCGTTGCCTAGGAGAAAGGCAGGAGATTCCAGGAAAGGGGCAAACTCAGAACCCAAAAGTGGGCTGATGCTTTTCTAGACCTCGTATATCCAGTTGGGAAAGAAGAAGGAGGAGCAGGTGTCCACCTGGGAGTTGTCTGCCCTTCCGCCTCTCCCATCACTCACACCCAAGCTCAGCTACGAGGTCTTCAATCAACCTGACAAAGTCTGGATATTTCTTTCCCCCACTCCCAGGTATTTTAGAAGATTTTTCCTATCATAGTTTTGTTTGAATTTGCCTTTCAGTACTTACCATATTGTATGGTAATAACCTGTTTATAAACCTGTAATTATCATAATAACAGGGACATTGCCATCTTTGGCTCTCTCAGTATGTAGCACAGAGCATATTAGGTAATCAATAAATGACTAAATGAGTGATTGCATGATCAAAAGAATACCAAACAGCATGATTAATCATCAATTTCCTTTCCCAATTTCCATTTGTCATCCATATATAATTAAATACATAAATTTTCAAAGTAAAATTTTTAGAATATTATTTCTACTAAGTTTTATGAAATGCTGAAAACAGCTTATGGAGTTTCATCATTATGTCCACTAAACCCTGAGGTCCAGGAAACTCAGAATTGACCTAGGTCAGCGGTTCTCAAACTTGAGCACACACTAGAATTACCTGGAGGACTTAAACTCCCCATCCCTAGAGTACTGATCCAGCAGGCTTGGGGTGATGCTGATGTTGCCTGTTGGGGACAGGCATCGAGAAACACTGATCCAGAGAGTCAGCAGGGTTTTGGATGAAGAGTCCAGTTCTCCTGCTGCTCTGCCACCGACTAAACCATGTAAGCTTTAGTAGAACACTGATCGTCTCAGAATGTCCCATGGGATTGGAAAATGACAGTGGCTTCTTGGAGATACACTGAATTCCTTACATGATCACATGTTCTCAACCTTCTTCACAAGGATGTGAGATAAAAATGAACAAAGAAATAAATATGGTGGTGCTTCAGAAAACCAAAAATCCTGTAGAAATGTGCTGTTTCATCAACATCTTTTTTTCTTTGCTTTGTCCAGTCCCAACTAGGCTGATCTTAACCTGTATTGGGCTCTTCCTACTGGTGTCTTCCTGGCTTGGACTTCTTAGTGTAGAAATATTAATGTTAATTTAAGGAAACAGCCCCCTGTGCAAGGAAACATGAAGAATGGCTGAATAGTTTAATGCTTAGGGGTTTGCATCCTGGGGGTTTTCTGGGCATTCTACTAAGCTCACACAGAAGAACTGGTGTCCATTTAGTATCTGTGCATGTGTCTCTACCCACTGATGCCACAACCACCAGGGTTGCCTCCTGGGTTACTGTGCACCCACGCAGCCTGGCTGCTGGCAGTGCCAACTCCAACATTAATCGACTTGACATCTGGAACCAACCTTAGGCACCCATCTGATTGCTGCAGATGTCTTTACTTTTAGCTGTCAGCAAAGAGATTATTCGGTTTAGGGTGCCAGGTCTACACCACACAATCTGCATGAAAGGCTGAGTGCTATATTAGCGAAGAGGTGGAATAATCTGGAAGCACAGGTAAGAAAATTTTCCCTCATTAATCTGTCAATTCAAGCCTATGCCAGAAAGGCATTTTGTCTGCAGCAGCAATACGACTGTGGTTGGCCAGACCTGGCTGATTGTGAACATATCCTTGGTGTTCATATTTTACCCATTTTTGTAAATTACTATCCCCCTTGTGCTAACTATACAGGAACAGGAACAGCCACTTTTGAAATCCCTCAACACCCCCTGGATGGCTACAGTCAACACTGTGTTCTTCAGTGTTGCTGGGAAGGAAGTCAAACCTCTAGGTGGGTCCCAGAGAAGTTCGGGCATTCTGGTGAATGGCACTCCAGTCATTGTCACCATCATGACAGCAGCATGGGACTGTGGTGGTGGACATAATGTCTATTACATCTCTTTTTACTTCATTATTTCATGTTTTGCAATAGAGAGAATGAGGCCTGGGACATTACCCAGAAGATTGCTTGCTATGAATTTCTCCATGATGTGCTAGGATGAAGTAGGCAATAAAGAATCAGAATTCACCTCATCAAGGAAAAAAGATCTGTAGATAATATTGTAAATCAGCCAGAAGACAAGTGTCTGCCTGGCTTGTCACCCACCATTTCACGGCATTGATTTCTCAAAGCCTAAAACCATAAGGAACCCAAACCAGAGCGGAAAAGCGTCCTGACCGCCCATGCTCACTGATTTAATTTTCCTCTCTGAACACACGCAGCCCCATAATTAGAACATTTACCAACCATAAATACAATTTAAACTCCATACATGTGTGTCTACATGTGTGGAGAAGCTTGAGCTAAGACACGGTTTCAATAAAAACAGTCTTTCTGCACTGATTAGAATGTGTAAAGAGGAAATCTGTTTATACCACAATCCACTCCAAACTGGTGTTGGCAGCAACACTCCCAGCTAATAAACATCAATGGTGAAGCTACATGGCGGTATGAATTAAACTCCTCACAATCTAGGGACTCAGGGCAGTGTGAAACGCTATGTCCAACCCATGCTACTCTGTCTAGCCATGAAGGAATGTCACAAACCCTTGTCTGAGTCTCAGACTAAGGGGGCATGGTTAGTGACGCTCCTCCCTCTTCCCCAAACTCAAGTCCACCCCCAGAAGTCAAGGAGTTTATAGAGGAAACTGCAGACTGCTGCAATGTTTTGGGAAGGTATTTATTCTCCATTCTTTAAAATAACTGTGGCATCATTCTGGATATATAGGAGTGTTCAGGATGAGATTATTTAATTAATTAAAAGCAAGCCAATGGGGCATTTAATCTTATTTTGGATGCCCCATTTTTCATTTCCTGTTGACTTATAAAACTCAGAAATCCATGGAGTCTATTCCTCCCACTTTTTGATCCAAACCACTAGCAATCCAGTGAGGAGGTCACGTGAGCCAACAGGCCACGCTCAACAAGACAGAAGTGAATGACACAAGTTGAAGAGCTGAAGGTGGTGAAAAATGGCGACCGTCAAAGACAGAGTGAGGTGTGGTATGGCCTAGCCTGCTGGGAGGGCCGATGGGTGTCACCCATGTCTCTTCCATAGAGGCTCAGCAAAGAAAGACCAGAAGGAAGGTGGTGAGTTGTTGAAAGGTCTGTGAAAGAAGTACAGCTGGCTCCTTTAGGTTGGTTGCAGGGTAATCTGCACTTACTGAGCTAGAGGGAAAAGGAAGGGGCAGCTTGCCTGCGGTAACAGTATTAAAAACGGCAAAAATGTGCTACGTGCCAGACACCGTTCTAAGCACTCCACATTTATTACCTCATTTAATTATAACCACCACCAACCTAGGAAGTAGTTATCATTGCCACTCCTACTTTACAGATGAAGAAACTAAGGCACAGAGGTATGGGAACCTCCCAAGGTCATACGGTGGTGAAGGCAGACTCAGGCAGTCCAGTCAGATCTGAGCACATTCATGTGATTCTCTGTTGCCTCCCAAACCACTCAGCATATCCCACACTAACCCATGCACTTTGTACTCACCCACCAAGTCCTTGCTATAATGTTGTATGACCAGTAATATGATTCTTCCCATCCTGCAGATGTGGGCCCTCTGCACTGAGAGGTAGGTAAGGGTCCCTGATAAGAGGAGCCCAGGCAGGCGCCAGAGCTCCTGTTTAAAACCATCATTCCGTGCCACCTTGTGACAACCCTGGCAAGGGTCAACTAAACATAGTGGTGGCCGCTCTTACCTTTTGTTCTGTCCCATCACACTTTAAGTCCAGGCTCTACCAGGATCCCGTTGTACTCTCGAATGACTAAGCTTTTACTGCTATGCCCCTGTGCTATCAGATGGAGTGCAATATGGAAGCCCACTCTGAACCAGGCTAGCCATCTGGATTAGCCAGTTTTCCATTGCTATGACAAAATGCCTGAGAATGATCAACTTAAAGGAATAAAGATTTATTTTGACTCACGAGTTCCAGTCCATAGTCACTTGATCCCACTGCTGTGGGCTTGTGATAAGGCAGAACATCATGGCAGGGAGCATGTGGTGCAGCAAAGCTGCTCACCTCGGGCAGCTGGAAAGCAGTGTGAGAACAGAAGGAAAGAGAGAGAGGAGAGAATAGGGAGGCAGCACCAGAGACAAGATCTGCCCTTCCAGAGTACACCAGCAGTGGACTACTTCCTTCAACTAGCACCCCCTACAGTTTCACCACCTCCCAATAGTCCATTCAATTATGAATTCTTCAGTGTCCTCACCATGCCCCACCCCTAAAGATCTCTGTATTGGGGATCAAGCCTTCAACACAAGAGCCTTCAGGGACATTCCAGATCCAACCATAACACCATCCCTTCTCTGGGTTATGATTATCTTCCCTTGGATTTGGTTCATAATTGACGAAGGCTGGGGTGCACCCAAGCAAAAGAGAGAGCCCACACAATTTTTTCTGATGATTCGGACTCAAGCACAACTCCTGGCAGTATAGTCCTTCGTAGAGCACTTTTAATATACAAAATCAATTTTCCACACATGCTGTTTCATTTAATTCTCATAGTAACTCAGTGAAGCAGCCACTGGTGTCTCTGATTTTAGCGGAAAAAAATACTTAAGGTCTAGAAAAAAGCCAACTAACTTGTCTAAGACTACACATCTAGGAAAAGGCACTGGTGGGACTCAAAATCCATGTGTATATGTTGATGCAGTAACGGAGCACCAATCTTTCCTGAAGCCCTTTACAAATAACAAAAAAAAAAAAAAAAAAATTTAAAAAACAACAACAACAAAAAAAAACCCAACCTCTCCTCTCCGCTTGTTGACTAAGTGGGACCATGAGCGCAAATGGACCGTATTGTATCAATTTACCCACGCAGGGCAGAGCCTCCATGTCACTGATTCCCTCCACCTCTCTTCTCCCGTGAGGCTGGGCTCCACACAGCTCCCAAATGTGCACTTCTGGAGCTGGAAGCTGAGGGTTTTCCATAAGGGGCCTTCCTCTGTAAAATATCAGTCCTGTCTTTCTCCTGAAGGCCCTATTTAACTGATATTTTATTGTGCCTCCTGAAGGCACAATGAAAGTGTTTTTTGGTTGATTTTCCCCTGATAGTTGGGGGGATGTTGTTCTGGGCTGATGTTCAATAGGTTTGTGTTTCTTATTGCTGCAATGGTGTTTTGCTATAGTGGTATTATCATATTTTGGAAAGTTTTCTAAGCCATTTCCCATGTACCCAGGGGTGACTATTAAAATGATGGGGACATTTTTTTAAAAAATTCCCCAAATAAATAAATGTATAAAAAGCTTAGTTTGTAAAATGGGTAAATCTAATTTAGCTAAAGATACAAATTGAAAGTGTTTTTCAGAATCTATAATGAATTTTATGCCTTAAAAATTCTGTACACTTCAAGGGAAAAGTAGTTCTATATAAAAACATAAATGATAAATGCTGACTTTGATTTTATAATTTAGCTAGATATCCAGAAGGAGAAATAAACACAGAAAAATAAGCAAACATGCATTGAGAATAACTAGAACGTTATACCTTATTTAAATATAATCATTATTTTGCTAGAATCAAAATGTGCATGATAATTTCCTCTTTTTTGAAGGTCAACCCCACGTTAGAAGTGAAGATTAGAACCTGCCAACACACATCAAAAGTTGGAATTTCTGGGAGCTGGAGCGGTGGCTCAGCAGTTAACGGGACTTGCCTGGAATGTGCAAGGACCTGGGTTTGAACCCCAGCACCATATACACAACTAAGTATCAGAGCAACAAAAGCCACATAAAAGACTAAGTAAAATTGATTCTCTCTCTCTCTCTCACTGTCCCTCTCTCTTTTTTTAAAAAAAAAAGTTGGAACTTCTGGATTACCTGCCCACCCCATATCCTCCCTTACCCCATCCTTTGCCAGCCAGGAACACAGCCTCTCTAGATGAATGCCTTACTTATTGCACATACACTTCATCCTAGGCTCCCTGGTCATTCCTGAAAACTCATAAAATTAGTTTCCAAAAGGAAGACACTAACTACCAAATTTTTCTCTGCTGGCAAAATTTCAATGAAAAAAATCAATGCATACATGGAATAAATACATATTAAGTGCTTAATAATCTCATAACAGGGTAAAAATTCAACTGTTTATAGGTTAAGATGTTGACAAACATTTTAATGTATATTTTGTTTCAGGTATTTTAGAACAGGTAGGGTTTGGGGCCTTCTGATTGGGAGGGGGAAACAGGGAAGTAAGCATAGAGGTGCCAAGCCCTGTCACCTGCCAGGCTGTGTTCTTATGGCACCAGGGCCCAGGCTCCTTATGGAAGATTATAATGATTGACACTGGGTAAGATATGAGGAAATCAGGTTTCAGGTCCATTGAACTTATACTAGCTTTATTTTAAATAAAAAAGCAGATGGGCCCTGTGAGCTGTCTCACCACATTCCACATTGTTAAAGGAGGGGGAACTGTCCTACAGCAAAATACAATGGAAAGGTACTCAAAGATCCTCTCTTCTGAGATAAGACTATGACCACTTATGAAACATTTGGTTTTGTGTGTGTCGTCTGAAAAATCAAACCAAACAGAAAGTGCAAGTTGAGGGTAAGAGGGTGGGAGGAGCTGGAATCAAAACCGCAAATGTATACAAAATTGGATTTTAGCTGCCAAAATCCTTAGAGTTACAGAATCAAACATTTTTTTTTCTCAAGCAGAAAGCAGTATTTGCTTTCAAACACCAACCAGGTTAAAAAAAAAGCCTTAAAATTAATTAGAAATGCAGCAGGTGTTCCACTGTGGTTATTCTTCCTAATCACATACAAAATTTCAAGCACTCTCTGTAGATTACTCCCAGGCAATTAAGCCCTTTAGCTTTACCCTGTGATGGTGGCAGTCTTGTTGGACAGTGTCTGTCCACAAACAGCCTTTAAGAGCCCAACAGAGAAAAAAGGCATGTGGCTTTAGCTCATAATCCAGTTAGGCTTTTCCCACAGATTACATTTGAGCATCATGTTGATACAAATAGCAAGGCAAGCAGCTCTGGGTCAACAGCCAGAAAATGGAGCTCTCTAACCTCACCACAGGTAGGGAGCAATCCAGACAATAGATCTGGCACAGATACATACCAAGAATTACAGATTCGCCACTCAGTTGTTTGCTGGCACGCACCACAGAAGCAGAGAGCGGGGGGGGGAAAGCAGCAGAGCCCAGTCAGATCCCAGCTGGCTGCTGGCTTCTCAATCTTCTGATGTAGTTTTCTTTCCTGAATGGCCTGAAAACTACTTGAATGACCAGACAAGATCCCTGGGGCCTGTGACTTTCCTCTTGTCCTGTCCATACTGCCAAGAGCCTTCCCCCACCCACCCCCCTACACCCCCGCTTCCTCCTTGTTCCCTTAGCAGCACTATATAGGCTCTTCCTGCTCTGTAACAAATACTCCAAATCAGCTAAGTCTTTTCTCCCCAAGCAAATCAGAGGGTCATGGAGCAGAAGATACATCCTCCCTGTCCCTCATTATTAGAACCAAGCAGTAGTTTGCTGTTCAACAAACAGCTGTTTCTCAAAAACAAACTGTGTGAGGATGCTCTCTGGAATATGTTTTGGTCAGTGTGCTAGCTGAGTTAGAAGGACAAAAGGAAACAGATATCAAGAATGACAATTAGCAAAGCAAAATCAGCCTTGCCTATGAAAGAAACCCTGCTAAAATAAAACCCTGTTTTCATGATTGGCCCAGATACGTGAGCATTAGATTCAGATATAATCCTGCTTTCCTCAAACTTTGTGGCTATACTGACAAGGAGCACAAAGTTGAATCTTATCTTCCTTGCTTTTCAGGATAAACCTCCTAGCTCATCCTCCCTAATGGATTGAAACTAGGTTCTAAAGCTGGAGACTTTTCAAACCCATTGTTCATTTTATCAGAGGCAGTACTGGAAAAATGCCACAAATCAAAATGCTCAAAGATCTGAAAAAAAGACAATCCCTTATCATTTAGACCTGTATCCAAGTAGTTACATAAATCAAATTCCTATTCTTTTTTTGGGGGGAGGGGTGTCATGAGTTAATGTAGCATTTCATTTTATTAACTTGGAAGCGTGGGGTACGTTAAAGTTTTCACTTTTTTACCCTGGATATTTTCATTTTTAAAATTACTTATTGACTTTATCTACTTAAGTCAAATGAAATAGAGAACTGAGGGTGATGGACAAAAGCAAAGGACTGGCCAGCATGGAGACAGAAGCTTACTTCCTTCTTCCTTTGGTTTCTCTGTCTGGGAATGGGTATGGTTAGATCTTTGCCTTCCTGTTTTCTCCAGAGGGCATGCCTCTGCCTAATGGAGTTCGCAAAGGTCATTCCTCAAACCATCAAGACCAACGAACGGGAGTCCTTCACTGATGCTATGGCCGTCATTGAAAACCTCTACTATTTTTAGCCGTGGGAATTTAACTAAACAAGGGAACATGACTCTGCATCTTCACCAAGACAGACCTAGTCACATTTTGTAGTATGTATAAATAATTTTCGCTTCCTACCCTGGAAAAGAGAGAGGCAAGAAAGAGCAAGTTCACCTGGGAGGCAGAGAAAGTAGCTAATTTCTACCAGGACACTGGGACAACCTGCGCTAAGGGGACAGGCATAACTGTCAACAGCTTCATTTCCACATGCTTTTTCCTGCCCCTAATCCTTGCGCCCAAAAAACCCCCACACATCACACTCCCACCCTTCACCCTAAACCGCCTCAGGTTAGGGGTCTGCCCCCTCTGGCCAGGAGAAGCGCTGCGGGAGAGAGGAACTTGCCACCAATCGGATGGAGGCTTTTCACCGCCAGCGTGGATGAAGTAACACCCGCAAAATCAGCATTTGCACACATGCCAAGGGCTAATTACAGGCCTCTCAGCCAGGGCAGCCGAAGCGATTTCAGAGCAATTTCTCCGATTACACAGCTCAGGGACCGCCCGGGGCGCAGGGAGCTTCCTGCGAAGCCACCTCGAAGTCCTGGGCTACCCACTCCCCCATCCCCACACTGCTGTGGCCCTGCACTTCACACCCCCCTGACTTGACCACTTACCGAACGCTCCCCCACGCCATACGTCCTTGACCTGTCCCTTGGGAGAGAGCCGAATTTTCTGAGGCCCCCCGGAGACCACCAGATGGTCCCTTTGTCACCCACATCCCAGGTCCATCCTTGATCTGCGAAACAAGGCAGATGCACCAGCGATGCACCGGTGCTGGGCTCCCGCCACCTTCCCTGCAGTTTCTCAATCTGTCCCTTGAGTTGGGCCCGGATTGCTGGCTGTGCGGAAAGCGGGCACAAGCTCGGGTCTGCCCGGGCTGGAGCACGGAGTTGTTGGGGTTTCGTTGTCAGCCCAGCCGGCCGTGTGGACCACAGTACGCGTCATTGCTTTGCCCCCTGTGACCCGATTGCTCCTGGTCTGCTCGGGCACCTCCCAGGACCCCGCGCGTCTGTGTCTCTGGCCATCGTCGGAGACGAATTGGTTTACAAATAGTTATGATAAACCTAAGATCTTAATTTCCTTTATGGTACCGACCACAGGGCTACGTAAATGTCTCCTGACAGAGGTAATGGAGGGTTATTAGCAGTACAAAGCCTGTCGGACCCGTAGCATTAGTTCAAGGGAATACTCCGTGTCGCACCGAAATTGCTGTGCATGTAAACCAATTTCCCTGACAGAAGGGTAAACACAGACTCGTTTGAACCGCGAGATGAAAACAGATGGGATATCGCAAACAGTTTCCCAAAATACAACAGACTTCTGGGCCAATTACACGTGGTTAGCTCTGAATGGCAGAGGAAATAGTTTTCTTTGCTGCTAAATGTCACAAAAGTCACCTAGAGGCACAGAAGGAAGCCGCTTGTTTTTGCGAAAGTTGCTAAAATTAATCTGTCCTGGAGCCCCTTGTAAAAAAAGAAAAAAGGAAAAAAAAAAAGCAGAAAAAAGCACTGCCCCCCGCCCCGCTCCCCACCGCCGGCTATCAGGCGTCTGTGAAAGGCAAAACCGCAGATTTGAGAACCGGGCACTAAAGTTTCGAAGTATAAACTCGTCGGTCAAGAAAACTTGAGGACAAACAGAATCCTGTAGGCGCTCCCCAGCCTAGGAAGGCCAAAGCGCGCGTGGGATTCGCCCCGGCACCGCCCCCGGCACCCTCCTCCCGGCGCGCTCGCCTGGGGCCCACCGCCGAGCAGGGAAACGGAAAGACCCGCAACCCGACGATCCTGGCGGACCGGGTCAGGTCGCACCACCCGCGGAAACAGCGCGCAGCTCGGTCCCCAAGACTGCACGGGCGCGCGGGACCCAGGTGGGCGGCTGAGACCGCGGGGGAAATCCCGAGCAGTCACCGGCCCGGTCCCGGGCCTAGTTTAGAACGGGTTCGGTCCGGGAGGCGGCGCGGGGCACTGGCTCCCGGGCTGGAGCGGGGCGCTGGATCTGCCGGGCGCCCTTGGGCAGGGCAAGACTGAAACCCAGCGGTGGAAATTCGGAGTCGTCCGCCCAGCCAGCCCCAGCCCCTGCTTGCTAAGGTTAGGGACCGCGATCGGGCGAGAAAGGACAGGCGGAGAGAGCCTGCTTCCGAGCTGCGGTCGGTCTCCAGGAAGGGCCCAGGTCACCGCGCTCCCGGGACGCCGGAAGCCGTGCTGGCGGGACCCTGGGGCGGGAGGCCAGGGCCAACCGGCCCAAGGAGGCGGCTCGGCCCGCGCCGGCCCGCGCCTGGGAGCCGCGTGCAGGGTTCAGCGGTGTTTCGGTTGCCCTCTGACCTCACCCTGGGCCCACAAAGGCCTCCCGGGTGCGCCGCCGTGGCCCAGTCTTCCAGTCGCTGCCAAATTAATGAGCCAACGTCAGGTTGGGTTTGCAGCTCAACCGCGATGCAGCGGAGTGGAAAAAGACTCCGGGCAGTTAGGGAGGTTCCCGCAGGAGTGCGGCTGCGGGGTGCGGAGGCAGCCAGCGGCCTTGTATGCCAGGGAGGCTGGGCCAGGCCCCCAGGGAGTTGAGGCTCACAGGGCCCACCCTCTACTTTGTCACACACCCCCACCCCACAGTTGTCTCCCCAAGGAACAGGCCTGGCTTAGGGAAACCTGCTGGTGTGTGAGAAATGTTATCTGTCCTACTTAACTGAACCAACACAAACCTCCACATTTAACACCCCAAGAGAAGCAGGCTAGGCACTTGACAGTAGTCATTGACTTGTGGGCTTGGCCACTCTTCCATGCCTTTGCTGTGACATGCTTTGTCCTGGGATACCCAGGTTTGGGAGCTCAAATTTATGTCCCTGGCAATCTGTTCCTCCTCACCACAGAGGGCCCAGGGTACCCTAGATGAGTGTGCGTCGCAGGGTAGCAGGGAGTGATTCACTCCTTCCAACCAGCAGGCCAACATCCAGGAGACATTTTCAGTCTGCTGCTGAGTGCCAGATTTGAAGGCCAAAGATAAGCTGAAATAGAATTTGGGGTGTGTGTTGAATAAAAGTCGACCTGCTGGCTCATACTGAAGTCTGGAAAATTGGCTCCCTGTGCTGTTTTCTTACTGATTTTTAAACATTGTGAAGTCAGTTCAAGAAAAATGACTAAACTTAAAGCTGATAAAGTTTAAGGCATTGATTTATATGATTCCTTTCAGGTTTTTCAAAAATATTAAAAGAAAGCACTCTCATTTAAAAGCACAAGGTTGGAAGAGCAATGTTCTGAAGCAGCCTTCTCTCCCTACAGCTTGTTTGCTGTTGGGAACCCTGAAGGTTAAGATCTAGGAGGAACAGGTATGACTGTTGACTCTCAATCAGGTAGCACTCCTGAGTCATCCTCACCTTTGAGAAGAGGAGTGCTGGGCTACTGATTCCTGTTCTTCTGGTGACATGGGGACCATATTAGGTCACCTCTCAAAAGCCCCTGACCTTACTTATCAGTTTTCCTTATCTAGATTCTCCAAATGCCCTCCCCTAATCCTATAGTACTTCTTTTTTTTTTTTTTAAGAGAGAGGGACAGTGAGAAAGACAGAGAAAGAGAGAAACAACTTTATTTAGTTTTTCACATGGCCTTAGTTGCTCCAACATTCAGTTGTGTATGTGGTGCTGGGGTTTGAACCCGGGTCCTTGTGCTTGCCAGGCAAGTGCCAAAACCGCTGATCCACTGCTCCAGCCCCCCCAAAGCATTTCTAACCCTTGCAGACTGGGCTGCCCTTTCTGAGACAGTATCTTTCTCTGAAATCTCAGTGCACCTACAAGGTGCACTTTATGATGCCAAGTTGTCATTACCTTTAAGGTGTTAGGGTAGAGCTTGTGTTAGGGTTCTCCAGAGGAATGAAACCAATACAATATACATGAGGGGATTTATTAGATTGGCTTACATGATCAGATGCTGGGTAGTCCCATGATGGCTGTCTGCAGACTGGACAGCCAAGGAAGCCGGTAGCGATCAGTCGTAGATGTAGAACCCTCAAAATAAAGAGAAACCAGTGATATAGCCACAGTCTGAGGGTGAAGGCCTGGAACCTCCTGAAGAGTCACCTGTGCAAGTCCTCATCCAAAGGTTGAAGAATCAGAGTCTGATAGCCATGGGCAACTTCATGAGCTTCCCTCTTCTTCCACTTTATCATTCTACTTGGGCCCCCAGCCTTTTGGATGCTGCTGTCCACATTCAGGGTGAATCTTCTCTGCTAAGTTTGCTGACCCACATGTCAATTATCTCTGAAAACAAGCAGAAGTGTGCTTTACCGATTTTCTAGGCAGTCTCAATTCAATTAAGTTGACAACAAAGATTAACCATTACAGAAGGTGCACAAGTAAGCTATAATATATTTAATTGTCTTGGCCAATGCCAAGGACAAGTCTCACCTAGTAAGAGGCAGTATAATATTGTGGTTAAGGGCTCACATTCACCATACTCTGGCTATGTTTCTCTGGAAAGGTAATATAATAATATGAGCTTCAGTTTCATCACCTACAAAATGAGGAATAACAAGACTCAGAGAGTTATGAGTTAAATAAAATAATAGGCACAATCTGGCAATGACTGCTCTCCATAATGTGAGATTCTAGCAATTTACCTTACTGGTAAGTAGTGAGGTGGAGAAAAGTGCTTTTTCACTTCAGCATGACAAAACCCAAAGACCAATATGGAAAAAATAAGTGGGAAGAAATAGTTAAAATGTAAAAATACATACATACACAACTCCTCTATGTAAAATCTTTGGGGAGATGAAAAAAGGCATTGCCTTCATAAAATATTAAAAAGATGCTCTAAAACCCAAACATCAGGAGACCAAAAAAAGAAATTCTGGAAATTAAAAATATGTGAAAGACATAAGTTCAGTAAGAATCAAGATGAAGTTGAAAACAAATTTCATAAAAAGAACAAAAGTATGGAAAACAAGGCAAAAAGAAAAGAAAACTAGAAGATCAATATAGGTGACCTAACATTCAAATTGAATTTCAAGTACAGAGATAGTAGAGGGGGAATGTTTTCTCCCAATGAAATGGTATGAAAAAAGATCCAGAATTTATTGGGATGAGTTCTCAGATTATTAAGTAATTTAGGTGCCCAACACAAAGACTGAGAAAAGACTCAGACGAAAGCAAAATTTCAGAAACTCGTGAATAAATAGAAACTCTGAAACACTACCATCAAGATGTACATGCCTTGTACCACAAACTAGGTATCAGAATGACATTGTACTTCTCAAAAATAACACTGAAAGAAAAAGAAAGTGAAATAATATCTTTACAGTTCTCAAGAAAAGTCACTTCCAGGCTAGAATTCTGTAGCCAGCTAAACTTATCTATCAAGTGTACAGATGGAATAAAGTTATTTTCAGACATGCAAAGTTCTTAAAAATTAATTTCCCATGTACTCTGTAACAGACACCACTGGCTTAACCAACAGTCATCCTTACACTTTTAATAACATTTTTTTTTCAGGCATTGCATAGACATGTGCTTCTAGGAAGTCAAGTCTTTCCTCATTCCAAAGGAATAGCTTTGATTAATATGAGCCCATAATTGGTAATTCCCTACCCTTGGCCAATGATTGGCTTAGAAATGGATGTGTTATTCAATTAAGATCAGTTAAATCCGAGGAAAAGTCTACTAGAGGTATGAGATTATTTTCTTCAGTTAAAAAAGGGGAATAATTAAAGAATTTACTCTTTCAGCCTTTGGTTTTAGTCATGTGCGGACACAATTCTACAAATTATTGTGGTTATCTTATGACCCCAAGTGGAGAACCAAGGATGGTAAAGATGAAAGATGATGGGACTTGATGATGTCATTTAACCAAATCTAAAACTGTCCAACCTCCAGACTTCTTATGTGAGCGCCAGGATATAAACTCTGAGCTTGTGCTTATCTCACAAGCTGTATTGTACGGTGAAAGCAATAATAATTCATAAAATGCCTGCTATTGATTGAGTACTTAGGTACTATTCTATGATCTTTTGATTAATGGCTACAATAAGCCTGTGACATAAGTGTGTCATTTCCATTTTTCAAATGCAGAGATGTGGCCTCAAACAAGTAGGTAAATGAGACAGTTTTGTACCCAGCACTCTCTGACTCCAAGAACTCCATATTTAATACCAGTTCTACACTCAGGGCTTTTCAGGTGATTGCAGATGACAGGTACTTGTGTGCATGAGACATGGGAAAATATTTGGAAACCAAATATGCTAAGTTCAAACATGCACTTAGCAACCACTTGTAATTCACTTAGTTGTCAACATAGTTCAGATCTGTGGTAACTAAACCCCAAGATTGGCCCCATGATATTTTTGTGCTATCCACTCTCATATATGTTGAACCGTGTAACCAATAGGATATTATGCAAATGACAACGTGTAATTTCCATGTAGCATTGTAACTTCTGCTTGTCTTCTTTTAGATCACTTTGCAGGAAAGCCAGATACCATGTCATACGTACTAAAGAAGCCCTGGAGAAAGAGCCATGTGTCAAGAAGCTAAAACTTGTTGGGAGTGAGCCACCTTGGAAGTATAGTCAAATCTTCAAATGACCATAGCCCTGGCCAATTCTGGAGTCCTATCCACTGGGCTAAGTCACTGAGCTTAATCTCCTGAGTTCATAATTCACAGAAATTATGGAATTACAAATGTTTATTGTTTTAAGCTGCTCAGTTTGGGGATGAACTGTATATAACTTAATAGACTGGGTAATTGGATATGCTTCCCCTTAACCTTAAAGGCAGAAAACCACCTTGGATTTCTTTATTGCTTGGTGTGTTTCAAATAACATTTATGGGCCTCATCACAACCCTGTGAAAAAGAATAGAGAAAGTGCTATTTCAGAAAACTAATTGTTGAACAGACTTATTCAACGTACGCCAGGACCTTGAAGAAAAACATATTCAGGGTCTCTTTCACCAAGCCTTGCTGGAGTCTCTGTTTAGAAGTTGGGAGGTCTTCTGGGGGAAAAAGCAACAAGGGGAACCCAAGCTGGACATCCATGATATGGCATTAGCCCTGGATAACTAAGTATATATACATTGGTTCTTGAATGGTTGATAATGTTTCTCTCAACTGTATCTCTATTTCCATCTAATAAAAAAAAGAAAAAAAAAGAAATTGACTTGGACTGAAAGACCCTTAAAGTCAATACAAAATAAAGCAAAACTTAAATAAATCCTCAAAGAGTCCCAACTAAAAATATACTTCTTCAGAGGTAGTCAGAATTATATAACACTCCTACTACTCCCAGTCTCCCTGCCTCTTCTGGTTCTCATAACATACAAGAGTTTATGGTCTTGGATCTGGCCCAAATTTGTAGATAGTCATCAATTTTGAAAGCATTCATATATTCTGAACAGTGAACTGCTAATGGTTACGGTGTTTATAGCTTGGGTTTAAATAGGAAACTAATAAAGATAAAATCTCTGCTTGATAAGGTGCTCAAACCTTGTCAATGGAAGGTTTCCTGTTTCATAGCAAGACTGACTGCCTTGTTCCACCCTACCAGACTGTCCAATCTCAGAAAACACCATTAGGAGGGAGTTAAAACTAAGCTAAGGAACTCAGATCAAGGTGGTATGTGCTACTTTCTATTTTTTGGACAAGAATGAGCCAGTGCGTGACTGCGCCTGCTCTTTGTTAGGCATAAGCCTTATAGAGTTTGTTTTGGTTTCCTGTTTACTTTGAAAGAGCAAGCAGAATCTCTGGGGTCAAAACTGCTCTGACAAAAATCTTAGTTGGTGACCTTGGCTTGAGTTGGGGCAAATCCTACCAAATGAAGCCTTCTCTTTGCTCCAGAGGCAGTAAAGTTATAATACACACAGGAAAGATCATCTTCAGAGGGGAACTTGGCAGAAAGGCAATCTGAGTTTGTTTCTTAGAAGTAGTAATACGCTTTCAAGTCAAAATGGGCTCTAAAGCACATACCCATCTGCAGTGGATGTTGCTGCAGGTGTAGGATGTTGTGGTCTGTAACATCTTAACGTGTGTTCTCCGAACAATACCTCGAGCGTCTTTTTGTTTCTGGTCTGTGTGGTTTCCTGCATTTTCCGTAGCTGATTTTACGTAGAAAGGCAACTGCCTGCAAAGTATTAACTAAAAATTGCATATAAAGACATACATGCAGAGGCTCTAAAAGCAGCTCACCCTGAGCTTGGAGCAGGTTGGAGTCTTGAATGTTTGAGAAGCTGGAATAAGCAGTGTTATTGACGTCCAGGCCTGAGTAGATTCCCAGCACCCCCAGCAATCCCTCTGGTTTCTGAGCTCTTGAACTATGCAGTATACAGAATAGTAGAAATCTGGATTATAAACAGCAAGTAAGCTTTAGGATTAAAAGAAAGGAAGCACCCATTAGGTGAGAGCTCTTGCCAGCACTCCATGGGCAGAGCAGGGAATGTCGAGAGGGATGTGTGTTTATGCGCATGTGCACATATCATCTAAATAATTAATCAGACAAGCTTTGGATCTAGAGCCCTAATCCTGGGAACCAAACATATTACTGGTACACAGCATATTGATAAATGCCCAGGGTGTAGAGCTTATGAGAACAGACATCCAGGTGGTTCTTTAGAGTAAGTAGACAAGCCTGAGGCCTGTCCATATACAGGAAACTCATTAAGACATTCATCTCCTGCCTGCCAAGCTGCGGGTCTTCCCTCACCTGCAATTCTCACTTTGAAAACCCTTTCTCCTTTCAGGTTTTCCTGATATTCATTCAATTCGCATTTGCCCCACATAAAAATACTGAAAGGGATGTGTATTGTGTGTAATCCCTTTCATGTAAACTCCCATGTTAAGAATTGACCCTGTTGGGAACTCCTAGCTTTAAAAACTGTAAACTTTTCTCTTTCCCCTTCCAAAAAATGGTGGAATAAATAAAGGGATGTGTTTACCCACTTGGATTCTGAGAAAAGTGATCTTGTAGAATTCTAGTCCTTAACCCTATAGGCCAGGCAGTTTCTAGTGGACTAGTGGAGTATGTGCCTCTCCCTTGAGCTCCAGTGTCATGAAGGAGACCAGGGACAGGAGAGGTCTAGTAGGGCAGCTGCATGGACAATTCCAAGACTAAGCTGTGGGGCACAAAAGAGAGAGTAGATGTCCTAGAGTTCCAGGCTCTCCTCTTCTGCCCCCAATTAGGGTCTCTGCTGCTCTCTTCAGCCTCTTAGATATTGCCCAGAATTGGCCCCAGGTGAATTAGGTGAAATGATATAATGAGAGGTGGAAATCCTCCCTAAGACTCTTTGGCTGTGAGTAAGCCCCAAGAACACAGGCCATCCTTAGGACTGCCTAGTCATATGTGACAGATAGGGAATCAAAGATTTGACCTCCAGATCAGATTAAAAAAACTGGAGAGGACTGATAAATAAAGGTATTGTTTTACTTCTAATTTAGCAATGTACAGTAAGCCCTAGACTCTATGCATAAGATTTCTCTGTAGAACATTAATTCTATTTTTTCTTTAAAAATACATCAAATGACTTAATGGACTTCCACTTAAATACTATTAGTCATACCCATGCATTTGCCGCTGCTCCTTCCTGAAATTCTGCTCAAGTGACAATTTAGGTCTTAAACAATAACAAACTCAAAAGATAAACAACTTGGAGAAGCAGTGGTACCATTTTAGAAGCTAGAAGGCTTTTGGAGGAATAGTAATGACTTAGCAAACCCAAGCAAATAGGAAAAGCTGAGAAGCAATCTGATTTTACATCATGACATCCCCCAAATGTCCAGGAATTAGCAACTCCAGTTACCTCTGGAGGAAAGGAAGGGATGAGACTAAAACCAATATGGGTTATTTAGATTGTTTATAAAGGCCAGGGAAAACTCTCTATCTTCCCCCACTACTTTGGAAGAAGGCTGGAAATTACTCCCGGAAGAGGAGGAAAAGACAGAGTTTCTATTGGGCTGGAGAACAAGAAGAATAGTAAAGATTTAAAAAATTCTTGAAAACAGGAGCAATCAGTGAAAGCTGACACACAAGAATGCTTGAATTACACCTCATGTGGTTCACTCTCCTGGAGACTTCTTTGGGGAATCTGGCCAGCTTAAGAGGAAAGACCAGGAGACTGACATCAGGGATTCACCTATGAAATGGTCCAGTCAGATCACCCCCCTGTGAAGCTCAAAGTTACTTTGACAAGCCATCCCTCTGCATACAGAGCTTCCAGTCCGATTTGTATGCCCCATTCCAAACTAGGAACAGATAGCCAAGGGTTGTCAGCATTAGACTTCTTATAAGAAAGAGGCCAAACATAAACGGTAACTTGGAGGGAAAGAATGCAGGAAGATGAAACCTTAAAAATTTATGATGGGTTTATATCCCGATGAACCTACTTTAAATTGAAAATATCATAAGTTGAAAATGCATTTAAAACATCTAACCTACCAAGCATCAATCATGAGTTAGCAACACAGCACACTACAGAGTATTGCTCATTTGCTCTCATGACTGAGTGCTGACTGGGAGCTGCAGCTCACTGCTGCTGCCCAGCATTGTGAGAGAGTCAGATCACATATTCCCAGCCAGGAAAAGATCTAAATTTAAAGTATGATTCTACTGAACTCGTATCATTTTTGCATTATCCTAAAGTAAGTAACTTGAAAGTCAGACCATGATAACTCGGGGACCATCTATACAGATAACCAAGCAAAGGAAAAAACAAGACAGTTACTGTCAGGGAAAAAGAGTAAGTTGTGCAGACATGGTAAAACAATCATAATAAACCACATAGCTCTGTTTTCACTAGTTTTAAAATTGCCATTAAATGGGAACGCGCACACTGATCTAGCTGAAAGTATGCAAACTATTTTGGAGTGCAGAGTAGGAGAGTAATAAATCATGTGAATGTGGGTTATAGGAAAGGTGAAGAGGAGGTAATACTTATCTTCACAGTGAGAAGCCAGCAGATAATATTGAAAAGTGAACATTTAAGAAATAGCAACAAAAGCATCAGATTTAGAGTTGTGGATCTATATTAGCCCATTTTCCATTGCTGTAGCAAAATACCAGAAGCCGAATAATTTAGACAAAAAGAGGGAGAGCTTTAAATAGCTCATGGTTTTGGAGGCTGAATGGAGAAACATCAGAGCACCTGCTCTGAGTAGGGCCTTTCTGCCACATCATATAATGATGGACAGTATCATGACAGGGGCATGTGCAAAAGGGAGAGATCACATGGTGAGAAAGGAAGTGGGAGACCGATTCAAGGGTCAGGCTCAGTCTTTTATAACAACTCATCAGTGACCCACTAGAACTACATTGATCCCTCCCTAGGTGTTGTGATTTGGATCTGGAATGTCCCTGAAAGGCTCGGTTGTTGAAGGCTCCATGCCCAATGCAGCAATGTCCAAAGGTGGGGCTTTGGGGAAAGAATTAGATCAGAGGGCTCTAATCTCATCAGTGGATTAATCCAGATGATGGATTACAGGGAGGAGGTGGAAACTGTAGGCAGGTGGGATATGGTTAGAGGACACAGGTCACTGGGAGCATGTCCTTGGGAGCTATATCCTTTCCCTGGTGCATCTCTCTCTCTGTCCCTCTTCCCACCCCTCAGCTGAGCAATTTTTCTCCACCATGCCCTTCCACCCTACTTCACCTCACGCCCAGAACAAAGGACCTGGCCAGCCATGAACTGAAACCAATCCGCCAAATAAACCTTTCCTCCTCCTTTTAACTTGATATTGTCAGATGTTTTAATCACAGCAAAGAAAAGCTGACTAATACACTAGGGCAGTGACCTCAGGGTGCTAAATACTTTCCACTGGGCTCCATCTCCTAAAGGCTCCATGCCACCTCCCAATATTGCCACACCGAGAGCTGAGCTCGCAACACAAGAGCCCTTGGTGGGCACTCGCAGACCATGTTCAAACCACAGCAGGATGTAAATACTAAGCTAATCATTTGAAAAAGTCTAATGGATTTGTCTTTAGAGAATAGAGGCAGAGGAGACAGGAGGTAGAGACTCCTGTTTTTCGTACAAGCTTTTGTCTCCTTCCAGTCATGCATATATCACTTTGTTGAGAAATGAAAACTGTAGAAAACATTACATCACCACAGGGCCTCTGCTTGGCCCATTCTTGAAGACAGCTTGATATTGTACACAGCTCCATAGCCACTATTTTGGTGATCTCATATATCTATTCATTTTAGTTCTAGTGCAAACCTCTCATGATTTCGATAATGAATTGTGTACAAAACGTACCCCAAAGACTCATGTGTTGAAGGATGAGTCCTCAGTGCTGCAATGTTCAGAGGGGGACTTTAGGGAAGTGATTGAATCATGAGGGCTCTAACCTCATCTCTGGATTAACCACATGGTAGATTCATAATTTGAATGAACTTGCGTGAAGGAGCTGGAAACTGTAAGGGGGGATTATGGTTGGAAGATATATGTCACTGGGAGCATGCCCTGGGGAGCTGTATCTTGTCTCTGTCCTCCCCCTCTTTCTCCCTCTCTTTCCCCACTACCTTGAGGTGAGCAGTTTTCTTCTACCATGCCCTACCACCATGATGTTTTTGTCTCACCCCAGGCCCTAAAACAGTGAATTCAGTTGGCCATGGACCAAGACTTAAAAAACCATAAGCCAAAATAAACCTTTCCTCCTCTAAGTTTATTTTTATCAGGTATTTTGTCACAGTGATGGAAATCTGACTAACACAATTTCCTTAGCCATCACACTTCTTTGAACCCTGCAAAGCAAGGCTAATTCTTCAGAGGTAGAGCTGAAGTTACAACACCCAAACTCTTTTCATATCAATGAGGAGGCAGCTGAAACAAAAGCTCCTTCAGCAAGGAAAAAAAAAATAGAGGCAGCAACAAGAACAGCTCATAGTTACAGAAATTTAGGAACTCTTGACTTCCATGTTATGAAAATTCTCACACTAAGTAATCACACCCTCAAAGCCATACCAACAACTTGGGCTACTTATGACTTTTTCAAGCATTTTCTTCTAGTTTCAGTATTCCAAAATAGCTCACTCAGAGGCATGGTCCCTATTCAGTTTTCCAGTTTGAATTATACAGACAATAGAACTCGCACATAAAACAATCCAGATGACTGTGGTGCAGGCCCCAAGATGGGCGGTTCCAGGCTCTTTTCTGGTTCTTCTGTGAAAAGCAGCCACTGAAAGCCTTCCCCAATAAAGAGCCTCCCCCAAGAAGTGCTGGAAGCAGCAGAATCGATGGTGGATGTGGAGTACATTGAGGTGGCCACTTTAATCACTTAAAGAGAAAAATTTATAGAGAAGATATAAAACAGCCAGAAAAGACTTACCTTTCTTTATGAGATTTTGAAGGTAGCCTCAGCAGTAAATTATACTCCCTTTTGCAAACAAATATGAAAATCGCATCTTCTCCACAAATCATGTGTAAGATGTGCTGATTGCTATAGGGATATAAAAATAAATAAAAACAGGACTCACCCTCAGAATTTTACCAGGTCTGAAACTCCTGCTATTACAAATTTCTGAAAATGAATTTTCTCTCAGTTCATTTATTGGTAATTTTTCTCTAATTTTGTGTACTACTAGCTTTGAGTCACTATGACAGAATACCTGAGATAAACAACTTATAAAGAGGAAAGATTTATTTGGCTTGTTGTTTCTGAGGTTCCAGTCCATGGTTGGCTGTCTCCTTTGCTTTTGGGCCTTTGCTGAGGCAGAACAGCTTGGCAGGAAGTACGTGGGGGAGCAAAGCTGTCAGCCTAGGGAAGCCTGGAAGCAGAGAGAAAGGGGAGACTTATATTACTTCAAGGGCACACCCCCAGTGACCTCACTTCCGGCTGTTAGGCTCTGCCTCCTAAAGGTTGCACCACCTCCCAGTAGTGCTTCAGTCTGGCAACCGAATCTCCTAGCCCGTGGTCTTTGGGTGACATTTCAGATTCAAACCATCACAATTTGGCATATTCTTCTCCAACACTATTATCTCTTTGGTCTGTACATTCAGTCTGAGACCAGAAACTCCTATAAATATGATTCGATTTGAATAACTTGTTTTGGGAGAGGATTAATATGATTACACCAATGAAGGACAATCTTTTCCACATGCACTAAATAAAAAGATAAAGTCATTAAACTTCAACTCTGCCCACATGATAAGTTAGAGCTGTTTTAACTGGTACAGGTTACGGGATGATTCCTATAATCCAGCTTCTAATTTTTCCCATTGTCCTTCCCAAGGCTATCATACGATGTTGTTAAAAGGTTGAATAATTTTACATGATCGTTTTGGCTTTAAACTGGAAGTCTACTAAACTATTCCCCCTATTAAAATGAATTTTCACATATATATTATTTAATCAGGTGGTAAGAAAAAGAATTGGAGATGTGTAAATAAATCTCAATTTGCTATTCTGCAGTTTATGGTCCAAAATTTGTAAAGACATGACATAGTTCTGTGCTATCGTGATCTAATTTGCAAAGGCAAAACCTATGACCCCATGTGCCCACATTCTTCTGCATGTTTCTTTTCCCAGGACTTCTTGGACTTTGTATGCTGATGGGCAGGCAGAGCAGAGTGAGAGCACCTGGGCCCATTTGTCTACATATGCAAGTGAAATCAGAAGTGGAAATTGGCTGGTGTATTTCCAGCAAAACCGTACTAGCACAAGGGAAAAGATTTGCTCTGAGAGTCTGTGGGGTGATGTTGGTCTGTCAGTCTCCACTGAGCATTGTCAGAGAGGACCATCACTGGCTTGTCAGAGCAGATAAGATCTGCCCTGTGTCCAAGTTATAAATGAAATGATATTACACCAGTGGGGTTGGAGCTCAGACTGAAGCCTCAGCTTCCAGACCATGGTCAATGTGGCTATTTTAAATGTCAAGAGACCATGACAATGCTTTGTTCAGTCCTTTCTATGTGGTGCTCATGGATTTTTTTTTCTTCTTGAAGCCAGATGAGTTGTAGCCTGAATTTGTCAAATAAAATTTGTCAAGTTGCTTACATTATCAATTCACTAAATGAAGATTTGCACTAGACATTAAGTTAGAAAAATCTAGGAATATAAAATACACGTTGATTTATTGAGCATTTATTTATAATTTAAATTTTCTTCAAGTTGTAAGTTTCTAACTTCATCTTGTTCCTTTGTCTGAGACATGTTCTGATGTTTCTAAGTGCAGGGCTATTTCTGAAAAACTAAAAGGATGATTTTAGCAATTCCTCCCAATGTAGCTATGAAAGTAAGCAAAGCCTTGTTCGCTCCCAAAACTGATGCAGTGGGGAACTCACTTCTGCCTAGCAGGGAAGGCCTATGTGGGATATTCTGCTGACACACAGTATAATCTGATGTTAAAGTTTAACAGCTACTAGAAGAAAAAAAAGTTCTATTGAGTGATAACAGAAGTTCTATGGGGCTGTACTCTCAGAAAGGAATTTTTTAAAAACAGAAAAGCCTGCAGGAAATTCTTCAACCAGATCCAGTAGCAGACAACATTGACTTGGTCAGAAAACAGGCTCTAAGCTTTGTCAGAAGCGTGCAGACTAGGACCCCCAACTACCCACGACCTTTCAGGCTGCACAAGGTGATCAGTTTTGCTTAGGAAAGGTCCTTAACAGAGGCAATTGATATCTAAAGTAACCTGCATTTTATGATGATGGATGTTTTTGCACAGATGTTATTTCCTCTAGTGGCACTTAGCCTGGAACTTCCCAGACAAGCTGAGAAGTTGCGGATGACCAGAGACCTTACTACTCCGTTTTAAATGCAAAACATACTTACCAAATTGGAGGGAGACATCCCCACCTTCCTTTCCACAAGGGTCTGCTTTGGTTCTGCCACCTCATTTTCGCACATCCATTCACTCCACAAGCATATATTGCATTCCAGACACCGTTCCAGGACTGTGCATCCAGCAAAGATCAAACATCAAACAGGCTCAAACTGCTGCCCTTGTGGCACTTATGCTCCAGGGAGGAGTGGCAACAGTAGCAAATCAGAGAGTGTGGTGTCCCAAAAGGCATCCAAGTGCATAATTCCAGAACTTTGTACAGTCCAAACAAAATGCCTTTAAGTTCCAGAGGCCTCTCATGGCTGCTATCCAACTCCTTCAGCATCTCTAAAGAGGCTTGATTTGTGGGCCACAAAGAATATGTGCCTTGCTCAAAGATAAACAACCAGGCAGTGGCAAAACTAAAGCTAGAACTCAGCTGTCCTGGTCCTGGCCCAGGGCTTATTTGCTATACATCACTCCCCCTGATCAGCTCCTTGAGACAGCTCAGAAAGTTAAAATTGTTTGACATGATCTTGGCAAACAACTCATTCATTCTCTCAGTAATTATTTATGAAGATCTATCATATACCAAGCTCCAAGGAAAGCTTAGGAGTGTTGAACAAGTCCAATGTCAGAAATGGGCTATAGGCTCTAAGAGCTTTAGAACAGATTGCTTCAACAATCTAGATATGTAATTAGTAGGAAACAAGAAATTCCTTTTTTCCCCTTGAGCACTTCCAGGGCAGTAGTTATAACTCTCCAGGTCCGGATACACACATGTGCTCAACCCAGACAAGAAATAAACAGAATGTAGCATAATTGATGTCATGTGTCCTTTAAAATTAATCTGACCTAACAATTGGTATAAAATATTACCATGGAATAACAAGTGGGCACAGAGAAGGTGCTCAGTACAAACTCATTGGCAGAGTGACCAAGTGTTCAGGTGTTATGCAATCTCAGCTGCTGGGCAGATTGTGAACTTGTCCTGCATTTGGCTACTTTCACAAAGTCCCAGCAGTGTCATGGTCAAGTGCCAAGGCTATCCACTCACTGTACAAATATTGATGAAGTGCCTGCCTACCATGAATGAGATTGCTCAAGTGTAGATATAAGTCCTATAGCATTCAAGGATCCGTGTCCTTGGTAAGCTGGAAGCTATTTTTTTAAAAGTCTTTCCCCAAAGTGTAGTAGAATTCTTTGGGAAATAGCCATAACTAAGTCTCTTCGGTCAGAGACTGAGTAAAAACTCAGCTGGGAGGAGAAAAATCCAAAGGTCTCATTTATACTCATTCTGTCACTATAGCTAATGGTTTGGCTGGATGGTGAGGGACTTTGAAGGAACTTGATTGGAAAATTCGAAAGTCCCTTGATTGGAAAATTCGTGATTAGGGGATCTTGGAAGAGGTATGTGGACATGCTTCTCTGAATGGACACAGTGCGTGAAGATATTTGTGCTCCTTATGAATGCTCAGGTGGCTAGAAAGGTCCATTTTGCAAACATCCTCATCTTCCTTCTGTACCTACTCTTTGCCATCACCCAGTGAGTTCATCAGCAAAGTGGTCAAGGTCACAGTGGTGGAGGTTATGCACTGGTGCAGCACCATGGGTTTCCACTCATAAAGGCTGGTCTAGCTACAGTCCCTGCTAAATGCCTAATCTGCCAACAGTCATTCACCCCATAATATGGCACAATTCCCAGAGAGATAAGCTGGCTGCTTGTTGACAAGTTGATTACATTGGAATTTTCCACAATGGAAGGGGCAGCACATGTTCTTATTAGAATGGATGAATACTCTTTTTTGCCTTCCTTGACTGTGATGTTTCTACCTTACCTACTGTCCATGGACCTAGAAGATTTAATATGCACTGTCATGATATTGTCATTATTTCTGACCAAAGAATGTATTTCACAGCAAAGGAAGTTGCACCAATGGGTCGATGTTCGTGGAATTCATTGGCCTTAATCTTATTCTCCCATCATCTTGAAATTCCTGACTCAATCGAATAGTGGAACAACCTTTTGAAGGCACAGTTATGGTGCCAGCTAGGTGAAGCTGAGACAATATCTTTCAGGACACAGTAAATGCTCTAAATATATGGTGATTTTTCTTGCACAGTCAGGATTCATGAGCCTGGAAATCAAGGGGTGGAGGTGGCAGTGTCTCTTCTCCCCATTTTCCTTAGTGATTCACTAACATATGATTTTTGTTTTTGTTTTTGTTTTTGTTTGGTATGAGGGATTGAACCCAGGGGCACTTAACCACTGAGCAACACCCCAGCCCTTTTTATTTTGTATTTTGAGACAGGGTCTTGCTAAGATGCTTAGGGCCTCACTAAATGGCTGAGGCTGCCTATGAACATGCATGCAATCCTTCTGCCTCAGCCTCCGGAGCCACTGGGATTACAGGCATGCACCACCACATCTGGCTCACTAGCATCATTTTTTATTCATATTCCTATAGCTTTGGGCTCCACTGCTTGGAGTTTTGGTTTCCAAAGAACTAAAATAGAAAATGCTTCCGCCAAGGGTTACAACAATGATAATGTTGAATTAAAAGTAGGGACTGCCCTGAACAATTTATGCTTTTCAGGCAAATGGATCAAAGAAGCAAAAGAGAGGGCTACTATGCTGACTAAGGAGATTGATCGGGATAATCATGGAGAAATTGGGAACTACTATAGAGCAGAGCTTAAGGAATAACGAGTTTGGGATTCAGGAGAGCCTCTGAGGCACCTCTTACTCTTCCTCCATCCTAGGATTGAAGTTAGTGGAAAACTACAACCCAATTCCGTCAGAACAGCTAGTGAACCAGAGGCTTTCAGGAAGTGAGGTTCGTTATCCCACCAAGCAAGGAACCATGACCAGTGGAAGCGCCTTCCTAGGGCAAAGAGAATATGGAATGTGTAGTGGAAGAAAGAAATGATGAACACCAGCAGTGAGCGTGTGAGCAATGCATGAATGAGGGCTGCAACAATTGGAGTGCTTCCCCCCTTTTTTTTGATATTTATAGGTTTATTTATATATTTACCAAATATTTTTGTTTTATTCCTCTTGTTCATCCCCATATCACTTAACCTAAAATATGTGAGAGAGTTATTAATGTTATATGCCAATATTTCAGTTATGGGATAAGATGGCTTGGATGTGCAGTGTTCCCCTAAGGCTCACGTGTTGAAGGCTTGGCTGCTAATGCAGCAACGTTCAGAGGTGGGGCTTTGGGGAACTGATTGGATCGCGAGGCCTCTGACCTCTTCAGGAGATTAATCCACCGAGGGATTCATAACTGAATGGGATGTTGGGCTGTGATGGAAGCTGTAAGAAGTGGAACCTTGTTGAAGGAAGAGGCTTACGGGCATGGCTTTGCAGGGACTAAATCATTTCTTCAGCCCTTCCTTTCTCTCTGGCTCTCCCTCTGTCCCTCCCTCTCCCTCTGCTTCCTGGCTACCTTGAGTTGAGCAGCTCTGCTCTGCCACTCCCTATCTGCCATGATTCTCAGCCTCACCAAAAGCCCCTAGCAATGAAGCCATCCAATCATGGAGCCACAATTAATCTTTCATCCTTTAAAGTGTTTTTCTCAGGTATTTTGTCACAGCAACAAAAAGCTAATACATAGGTTATCAAAAGTGATTGTCGATCAACTGGAAGACAAAATAATAATGCCCCAAGCCAAAACGGTGCCATTGTATCCTTTTCTGAGAAAAGGTTAGTGTGTTTTAGGTTGTATGCGCAATGGTTGTATCATGTCAGTCAAAGCATGACTTTATTATGATTTTCATTTGAAAATAAAGTATGAAGAAGGAGCTATAGGTGGTGACAAGGTGACGGTGGTGACTTTATGATGTGTCACTTTAGCTGGACTGAATTTTACTTCCTTGAGTTTTGTTCCCTAATGTTTCTGATTTGGTAGGGTCACAAAGGCCATTCTTTTTTAAAATTTTTTAATTAAGGAGTTAAGTTATTGTAAATCATAAATGCACACAAAGTAATGGTATGATATGCATTTGTTCTTAGACCAGAATTACCCCCATGTCACCCACATCCCAGTCTGTTGATTCTTCTATATTTCACCCCCACAAGCAATATAAATCCTTAGATTTTTAATTTGCCAGAATTAAATGATTGCATAAGTATTATTTGGATTCTCAGGGGGTAAAGAGTTTGCTACTATGTTGATTGTCTCCCTAGATCCCTCCTTATCCTTCCACCCTCTCCCCTCCCTGCTGCCTAGCTCCTCCCACATACCTGTGGTTCACCTGGATTATGTGTCCCTATGCCTTTGCTGGGTATAATACATGAGTGTGACTACCTTTCACCCCAGCCTTGGTTATGCTCTAGCCTCCTCCACAAATGAGGGAAAACATTTGACCACAAGGGCCATTCTTTTTTGACAGTCTCACATATTGGAGGTGTCGTGAGTGAGGCGGAGTGGTGGCGCTGATATCTACGCCTGCAGGTGATCACTCTCTCTGAGAGATTGCATGTTCAGTGACAGATGCAATGAGACAAGTTCCATTTTAATATTATTTATTCAACACAGCACTCAAAGGCATTAATATCACAATTCTCAAGGGATGTCACACTACAAATCACACTCTCCTATATTCTTATCTTACTTAGTCACAGCACACATAATATAATCTAATAATTACACACCACTTATAGGCTATTCTTAATGCAATAAGCTCAAGGCAATAGGTAAGGAAGAATAAGTTCATAGTCCTCGCACCAGCATTGGTGTGATGTCCATGGTTACCACTAGGATGCACGCAGAGTCGCAGAGTTGTCAGGCAGGTCAGGCCAGGCACTCTCCAGGGGCGGAGGTCAAATTACAGGGAGCTGAAGAATCGGGCAGGCAGGCACTCACCAGGGAGCGAAGATCAGCTCTCCAGCCGGATGGAGTCGAGGTTGCTGAGTTCAGCGTAGCAAGCTGCTTTGCTGAGTTCGGCGTGGCAAGCTGCTTCAGACTCTGGAGCAGAGTTGCTGGGTTTGATGGCAGGTTTAGCAGGTTTCAAGGGATGGAGAGGAGGCTTGCAATGGGCATTAAGGACCAATGCCAATACGCTTCCACTGTGGGGTATGTCTCCCGATTTCTTGGATGCAGGCCTCGGTTTTTATCCTCTTTTTCTGAGGTTAAGGCCCACTTGTGAATTTTCCCATTGTTGGGTAGGGTCTCTCCTGGTTACCCAGATAAGGGAACGCCCGTTTGTGGGTTTTTTTACTCCTATGAACTTTTGGGTAGATGGCACTTGGTTACCATGATAAGGAAACGACCATTTGTAGTTTTTTTTATTCATATGAACCTTTAGGTAGATGGTACTTGGTTACCACGATAAGGGAATGCCCATTTGTAGTTTTTTTCATTTGTATGAACTTTTGGGTAGGTCTCACAGCTGCTAATCTTCCGCGAGTTATTCTTGGTACAGCGCAGGAGCTATGGCTCAGACCAAGTTGCTTCACTGTGTAGCTTGCGTTTTGGAACCTTGCTCTGTGTGCTAGACTATGTCTCTGTCCACTCTGGACAGTAGGGAATTGATGTTACATAATCATGCATACACAGATATTGACAAAGTACATTAAAACCCATCCTGGTCCAAAATCTCCCCACTTTGTCCCCTCCCTGCTCTCATGTCTCCTCTGCATTATGTCCATGTTATAGATAGAAATAAGCATATACATGTGCATTAATTTTGAAATTTCTGAGTTTCCCTGCCGGCCTGTGTATAGTTGGGCTTCTCATGGGAGTCAGTGCTATCAGTTGACTTGATAATCCCCCTAATCTCTTCCTCCTCTCTCTGTCTCCCTTCCTTCTCCTCCCACCTTCATAATTATGGTTCCCCCTGCTTATGTGAAATTTCACCTATGTTGAGATTATTATTTAAGCTTAGCTAAGTTTCATCCTGTCTTAGATTTAACTCTAGTTTCCACATAGGAGCGAAAGCATTTGGCCCTGAGTCTCTGAGTTTGGGATCTTTCACATAGCATCATTTTCCCATCTCCATCCATTTGGCTGCAAATGCACAAAGGCCATTCTTGTGTGAGATTTAGAGGGTGGAAAAAAAGTAACAGCCATTGTTGTTGATCTTCAAGTCATCTAGTGCTGTGATGAGCTACCAAGTCCATAACGCCCCACCTTCTCCTGGATCCTCCTTCATTTCTTGGACTCCTGGGCCAGGTGTGTGGCTCAGATCTGTGATAAACTTCTGCAGAGACTCATATTGTCAAATTCAGAAGCAGTCTCAAATGTCAGCTTGTGCTGTGGGTTCTACCTTAGCCTTCTTCTACCCCACTTCAGACCTACCTTTTCTTCCTTGCTTGGAAACTTCAAACTACCAACCCAGCAGACTTCAAACTCTGTGTCAGTCACAAAGACAACAGCCTTACAAAGACTGCTTACAGTGCCCACGATCTCCTAGAATCAAATATCTCAAATATCTGTAACAAATCCCTTATCATATAGATATATACACACACATCTATCTATATATCTATATATCATACACACACATATAATCTATATCTATGTATTGCTATTCCAAGCTAGCTAGCTAATCTCCTTGTGTCTTGGCCTTTCTGATTGAACCCTGACTTCTACAGTGTCTTTAAGAACAGGGTAGTTTATTTCTCTCATATATCAGTTCAAAGGTAAACAACCCAGGTGGGCAGGACTGCCCTGCTCAACATGAACATTCCGGAAGCCAACTTCCCTTATTATGTAGTGCCTTTATCCTAGGACATTGCTATTACCCACCTGGTTAAAAAAACAAAAACAAACCCTGAGTGTCCACCTTAATTCCAGCATGCAGAATCGAGAAGGTATGGAACATCTAAGACCCAGGCCTGGCAGTGACATTACTTCTGTTCACCTTCTGTAAGTGAGAACTTCATCACATGGCCCCACCCAATTCTATGAAAGACTGGGAAATCAATTTTAGTGAGGCAGTCATGTGCCTAGGAATAAAGAGAAAAGTCAATTTGATGAATAACAAGTTACTTCTACTATAGATATATATATTATATATATTAATATATATTAACTAGCTTTAATATTTATTATGATATATATAATGGTAAAATATATATAATTATATATGTAATATATAACTATGTAATTGTATGTAATATATTATTCTATTGAAACTTGTCTATATATGTGAAATACATAACAATATATAACATTATATGCTGTAAATCTGACTCCATCCTAAAAATAGTACAAAAGACCCATTAAAAATGAGCTGAGTTACTCTGAAAACCAAAGCCAGGAGCAGTCTCATGCTACGAAAAATTGAATTGAATGTTTCCAGATTTAAGATTCTTTGTGCCAATAAATAAATAAATAAATAAACTACTACTGTAACAACAAACCCCAGGAACTTTCCCAACTAAAAATCATAATTGATTACAAGCTGTTGCCTCCAGTATTGAGTTACCTCTTGCCTTACGAACTGAATGCCTCAGTAGTTAAAATGACTTTGTTTGAGATTCACATGGATTAAATAGCCTAGAACACATCCACCCTAGACTGAATCTAAGAGGAGATTTGGTTCAAATGTTCCTTCTCAGCATGTCAGGAAATGTTTGCTCCAATTAAGTAATCTCATTTTAGAGTTAGCTCTGTGCCAAGAAAATAAACAATATATCTTTCATGAACACATCCACTCTGCTGTATAAAAACTTTTATTTTCTGGGAGGCTGCTTTTGGAATTTGTACTTATAATGAGATCAGAGCTGGAAAAATCCTGTTTTCTTTAGCGTTTAATGGCTTTGGAAACTTTAAGGAATCCATGTGACATAGTATAATGACAGAGCCTATGAACAAGTGAATATCAAAGATCTATAGATAATCCCCCCTTCCACAAAAAAAAAAAAACAACTGCAGTTTTATAGGAATACTGCTTTAAGTACAGTGGGATGTTTCCACTCAGTACTGAGCTGCATAAAAATGACTTGCAAAAGGGTCTGTTGCCGATCATAAACCAAATGCTGTTATGCTTTCAACACATTTGAGGGGATCAGGCATTACGAATATGTTCTTCCAAGATCAAGTTGCCATAGTGGGAAGGAAGTCAGGAAAAACACTTAAGATCCAACTGCCCAACTTTCTAAAGGATGGCACTGAAGAAGGTAGCAAGCCAAGGGACTCCTTCCCGGAGGTCTCTGCCCTCCAATCCAGAGGATGGCTCTGGACATGGGTCTGGAGGAGCAGTTGTATTCTCCTGCCCTGTCTCACTGTCCTGATACCCTCAGCCCCGTCACACTCCAGCAATACCAGTGACAACCCCCTCCCCAGACATGAAATGCCACCTCTCTCCTCCATGTCCTTACAGATTCTGTTCCACCCCCAAAACTTCCTGTCATTCCACAGGTAGAGTGCCAGCATTCCTTCTTGTCTTCTGAAGCCCAGATAGTTACTGTCTCTTCATTTTGTTCTGTTTTTTCTTATTGTTTCCCCTGCTAGGGAGTTTCTTAAAAGGAAGCAATCTTATTGATACTGTTTACCTAACTTTCTCATTTATGTGGGTATATGACATGTGTTTGTGAAATGAACAAATGAGTGCTAAATCTGGAAAAGGTGGCACGTGGGAGCTTACTAATTAATCACCCAAAGGCTCCCTTTCTGACATGGTACATGGCCTGTCCCATAGTTTACCAGGGAAGGAGGGAAGAGAGCTCCTGTCAAACTTTCCCCTCAGTCTGAATCTGGGTCAACCAAGAATGACAGTTATCTTCCTGTTGCCACAAGAGTGTGTCCTTTGATTTTCCTGGATCACCCATGGGATGCACTAATGAACGTTTGCTAGAAGGATTGACATGGCACCCCCTAGGCCTTTACATCCCAAGGGTACATTTCCTTCAGGATGAAAAGTGTACCAGGCAAGCACCAGGGTAAGTGGCGGGAGCAGAAGAAAACTCCCACGACTTCATGGAAGAAGACCCCTGATGCCTTCAGAGCTGGCTTTGCTCTGCTCAGCTTTAGTGAGCAGGAATTCAGTTGTGAAATTGGGAGAGACCAAATAGGGGATTCCAGGCATTACAGACTCTATGAGCTATTGCATTACTCCCAACAATTGCTCATTGAGCTTCTCCAAGAGGTTGTGACCAAGAGGAAGAGCAAAGAACCCTATCCTGGGAGTCAGGAGAATTGCATCCCAGTCCAGCTCTGTTGCTATAGTGGGATCTGCCATCCTCTTCATTTCCTTGGGCCCCAGTCTCCTTGCCACCCATGCACTTTACCACGTGGTGCTCAGCTATGAAAAAACTAGTTTCCACAAGATCTTTTATAAACTTAAACATGCTCTGCCAACACATGTCTTGCTTCCCATTACTGTCCTGCAAGCATGCTACCTGTCACTCCTCCTGGACTTTGGTCTAAAAGCACATTGTACACCCACGCCTTGCTCACAGAGCTTTCATGCATGAAGCAATCTCCACCATTACAACTCTACTGTCTGGTTAACACCACCATGATGTCCCCTGGATGCCAGACTCCTCTGACATGGTGTGAGAAGGAGGGAACTTCTCCTCTGTGATGCTCTTCCCCAAACCTATAACCACAGTCTAACCAGGAGAAAATCAGCAGACAAACCAGGGGACATTCTGCAGCATGGCTGGCCAGAACTCCTGCCAAGGTAGGAAACAAGCAAAGACAGTGATTGTCACAGACCAGAGGAAACTGAGGAGCCATGACACTGAAATGCACTGTGGTTGCCTCAATGGGGTCCTGGAACAGCAAGAGAGCATCAATGGAAAAATTGGTGATATCCAGAAAAAAAAAAGAATATGAAAAGTAGTGAATAATAACGTGGCAATGCTGGTTTCTCAGTTTTGACAAATGCACCATGGAAACGTAAGGCGTTACGAATACGTGGTGTTAAGGGAAGGTTTTGGGAGACTCCCTACACTATTTTTTGCAACTTTTTGTATCTCCAAATGTATTCCAAGATTTAAAAATTATTTTTAAAACCTCTACTTCACCTTCAGTCTTCTTCCAAATATCACCTTCCTTGTGATTCCTGACTGAATCCTCCACTTAGCTCTGACCTTCCCTTCCTCTAAACGCCCCCAGCTCAGTCCTTCCTCCTTAACCAGCATCTGCACATTGTAATCATTTGTTTATTCTTGTATGTTAGCAATTTGAAGGTGACTTTTTGAAAAAATCTGTAGGACCTAGCAGAGTTCCCAACACATGATAAATGTCTTCTAAGTGCTTGTGAAGGAAGGGATGGATGGATTGCAGCAGCCTGTGCTGTCAAAGTGTGAAATTCTATCTGGATTCAGCTAGACGGGACATTTTCCCAAAATAAAAATTTATTCAGTGGGCTAAGGCTTTCGTTGTCTGTTACTAAAGGCTTTGCTATACATTTGAAAAACACCCTCATTCTAGACTTTTAAAGCTATTTGGAAACCACAATGTATTAATCTTCACACCTCCCTCACATGAAGTGCTTTGGGCAAAGTGTAGTAATCCAAACTGTACATGCCACAGGGGATTTGAAAAGTACCTAATTAGTGATACAATGCTGTGTGCACCTTATCCTGGGCTTAAAGCCACTGAATTAGTGAGCATTTGGACTCAGAAAAAGAAGAATTGGGGTATTTGTATAAGCTGTGAATTTCAAGGGATTTGGGGCATCAGTACACTAGGCTTGAATGAGAAAAACAGGTTAAAGATCAGGGATAAAGAAGATAGCTACTTTTACATGTTAGCAATTTGAAGGTGACATTTTTTTTTAAATCTACAGGGCCAAGCAGGATGTCAGAATTAAGAAAGAGGGCTGGAGCTGTGGCTGGATGGCGGTTAGGGTTGCCCAGCATGCGCAAGTACGTGAGTTCAGACCCCAGCACCACCACATACACGATGAAGTCTCAGTGTAACAAAAGCCACATGAAAAAACTAAATAAAAATTGTTTCTCTCTCCCTCTCTCTCACTGTCCCTCTTTCTTAAAAAAAAAAAAAAAGAATTAAGAAAGAAAAGCAGATAAAGAATGAGAGCATTGCTTGGCGTGGTGGTGCACGCCTATAACCCCAGTAGTTTGGGAGGCTTGAGGGAGGAGGATCGCAAGTTCAAAGCCTGCCTCAGCATCTTAGCAAGGATCTAATTAATTTAGGGGGACCCTGTCTCAAAATAAACAATAAAAATGGATTGGGAACGTGACTCTCAGTGGTTAAGTACTCCTGGGTTCAATCCCCAGTACCAAAATAAAAAAAAAAAAAAAAAGAAAAAAAGAATGAGAGCATTACACTGTGCTGCTAAGAATATATCCATGATATAAGAGAGGATAGCATACTTACTAGAAGTGTTATTTTCCTAGCTTCATAGCTCCTGTAAAAAGCAGACCTTGAGATATGGATGTGCACGCAGGTGGTTGTTATGATTTGGGTCTGGAATGTTCCTCAGAGTTTCGAGTGTTGAAAACTTCATCCCCAATGCAGCAGTGTTCAAAGGTGGGAATCTGGGGGAGTGATTGGATCGCGAGTGTTCTGACCTTACCGCTGGATTAATAATTTGATGGGACTACTGGGAAGTGGTGGAAACTGAGGAGGTGGCACCTAGTTGAAGGAGTGAGTCCTTGGTGACAAGCTCTTAAGGACTGTATCTTGCCCCTGGCCCCTCCACCCGCCCTGCCGTGAGGTGAGCAACCTTACTCAGACAGCCCTTGCAACAGGATGATCTGCTTCTTCACAGGTCCCGAATGAATGCAGCTAAGCCACCACGGACTGAAACCTCTGACACCATGAGCCAAAGCAAATCCTTCCTACTCCGTGTTAATTTTCTCAGGTATTCGTCACAGCGGCAGAGAGGTGATTAATAAAGTGGTTTACTTCTGGTACTGAATCCAAATAATGAGTGGAAAACAAAGAAGCATATGCCTAGCTGGTTGATATTCACATCGTGGAGAAAATAAAAATGTGAATATAACTGGGAAAGGGTCTTATTATGACCCTGGGAAAGGGTCTTATTATGATAAGTTGATATCATAATAAGCAAATGAAAATTGGTAGCAGTTGTTAGTGGTTTAGCTAAATTTTGTACACTTAAGGAAAAATATTTTTATATTTGATTAATATGTATGAATTATGTGTATTAATTGGTAGGTTTTTCCTCTTTTTCTTTCTTTCTTTCTTTTTTATTTTATTTAATTATTTATTTATTTGGATGGGGGAAGGGTCTCAGTCTGTCCCTGAACTCCTGGGCTCACGTGGTGCTCCTACTTCTACCTCCTGAGTACTTCCACTACTTCTCATAGCTAAACAGTATTTTCAAAGCAACTTTTACAAGTTTGAAAATCCTGACAATGGCAAACCCCTCATCTGGTTAACTCCTCCAGACTGTTTGGTACTATTTCAAAAGTTTGTATAAATCAACCAGCCGGGCCAGAGGCAATAGCGCTTTTGTAACTAGCATCATTATTTTCATTTCTAAAACAGTCAAATGAAGGTGCAGACCTTGGGAAAGCAGTGGTTGATTCTGTTGTGTTAGTGGGAGGGGATTGCTTGTCCTCCCAGACTCTTGTGTGCAGCAGCTGATCCCACATACCCGTGACTGTGCCCTTGCTTGATTACATACCCCTTCAGCCTCTTCCTTGGAGTTCTTCATTCAAGCATGGGCAGATTAAGGAGCTCAGGTTCCTGAGCTCAGCTGCCAGAGGCAGAACTGTTCAGAGACAGCGGTGGACCTCTCTTAGGATCTTTTTTTTTTTAAGAGAGAGGACAGTGAGAGAGAGAGAGAGAACCAATTTTTATTGAGTTTTTCACATGACTTATGTTGCTCTGACACTTAGTTGTCTACGTGGGTGCTGGGGTTTGAACCTGTGTACTCACACATGCCAGGCAAGTGTCATAACCGCCGAGCCACCGCACCAGCCCCGTCTCTTAGGATCTTTGAGCCTACTATTGTATCTATGGTTATGGAGATCCAGACTGTCACTGTGGCTCAGGGCCATCAGCACTCTGTCCCTTTGCTGTCTGCCCTTGAGGTCTTGGTGTGGAGTGATTTGAGAAAGGTGCTTAGGATCGTTCTCCATAGTTCCTGCAGTAGCCAAAACCCAAGCCAATGGGGAAATGCAATCCCAAGGTATGTACTTTTGGTCACCAAGGCCCTACAAGTTCAAGTCACTTGCCTCAATATTTGATAGCAACCAACTTCCTCCTTCAAAAACCCCTCCCCACTGTGTGTGTGTGCCCAGGCTGCACCTCTTGTGAAGGACAATTGTACTTGAAGGTTAATGACCTGGTTTTGCTTCCAACAGGCTGAGGGACCTCAGATCATTGCCAACCTCCTCAAACCTGAGTTTCCTTACCTATAAAATGGAAGTGGAGTATCAAAGTGTTCTTCAGCTCCAAGATGTTATGATATAAAAATCCTGCCAAGAAAAAAAATCTTTCACGTGTGTTTTCTTATATTTCCACACTTCCCTTCTCTCTATTGGACTTGCGCTTGGAAAGTCTCTAAAGCCTCACCCTCCTGCACCCTCCTCAGACGAGAAAATCCTGAATCTACAAAAGAGCTAGATATGCTTCCTGCACATAAGGCTTCTCTTTGCCAGTCCCTGTCACCTCTCCAAATCAGAATGTGTAAGTGGCACGTCAGAAAGACGGCTGATTCATTAGGCTCCTCGAGTGTGCTTAAAAATTGGTTATATTAAACATGTTTGTTTCTGTGAGTCAGTAATATCAGCAGATCTGTTCATCTCTAATTTACACCAAGGGAATATTAAGTAGGATGTTTCTCATGGGGGAAAATGTATTTGGGGAATTTCTTTGCTTGTTGTGGCTCTACAGAATTTCAGCTGACAATCCCTGAGTATAGTCCCAAACTTGCCTTTGTATTTCTATAGATATTGCTTACCATCAGAAAGTTAAGGAGTGTTGGTTGGAGTATGGTGGTTAAAAGCAGATTTTTTTTGTTTCAATATAAACAGGAGTTTAAAAACTATTTAATAGGGCTGGAGCGGTGGCTCAGCGGTTTTGGCGCTTGCCTGGCAAGCATGAGGACCCGAGTTCAAACCCCAGCACCACATACACAACTAAGTGTTGGAGCAACTAAGGCCATGTGAAAAACTAAATAAAGTTGTTTCTCTCTCTGTCCCTCTCTCTTTAAAAAAAAAACTATTTAATATATTTTGCTTCATCTAAAATCCACCAATTCTGACAGCAATGTGAGCTTGAAGATACAGGACACTACAATGTAGGACAATTTCCAGTTTAGTGAGAATGCTCAGGTGAGTTTGCTCTGAGCTGGGTTTCCTTTTGGAAACCTTAAGCAATGGTCAACTACTGAGTGATGCTCAATTCTGTTGTGTAGTGTTGTTGGTTGTGTGGCTGATGCCAGACTGATTGTAGCCATCTTCCTGCCCTGCAAGAAGAAAAGTGCATTATTATTAAATTAACCCACTTTCAGTGGGACAGTACCAGCAGTGAAGATGGGCATAGGAAGACTGCCAGTTCTCCACAGCATCAGAACAGCTATTTAGCTTGATCCTCTGCTTAGATTTTTACTGACAACCTGGCTCTTTTAGTGAGAAGATGGTGAGGACATGTCAGGATTCCTGGCTCTCAGAGCAGTATGAGGGCCAAAGATGCTGAAGTGAGGAAAATCAATATGGCAGCTCGTGTTTTCTAGATTGGACTTGAAAAGTCAACATGAGCTCTTCCTCATATCCAGTCATACCCAGGCCTTTCTTCCTTTCGGACTCTGTGAATGTTTTATCTGGCTCATTTATGATGCACAAAGAAGTTCCTTCTCAGAATAAAGGTGAAAGCAGGTCTCTTTGTTTAGACACTTTGCAAATTCAGTTGCAGTTTTGACCCAGAGAAGACAGGCTCTATTTCTGGCAAGTCATTTGTCTCTCAGGACCTTATTTTCTCATCTAAAAAAACAAAGAGTTTAGAATAGACAATCTTTTGCACAGCTGTCTACATAATTTGCAGGTCCAGTGCAAAATAAAAGGGCAGGGACTAAGGTTAAAACTATTAAAACTTTCAAGACAGTAACAGTGAGCATCAACCCGAGTGTGGGACCTTTCGAGTGTGGGACCTTTCTGAGCATAGCACGGATCACAAATACGGGTCACATGCTGACCTTGATGTCCTCCATGCTTTTCCAGCACCAAACTTCTCTGATATCATAGCCTTTTCTTTCACCTCCACTTACCCAATTTTCATGCAAACAGAAAAACCAAACAAAACCCCCCAAAAACTGAAGTCACATTTGTTTGCATGAAATCTCTCACTTTCATTTTTCTTGTCCCTTTGACCATAAGTTGTACCTCAGCCTTTCCTAACTTCCTCTTATTCTCCAAGATGGATTTTCTTCTTTCCTGCCTAAAACATCCAAATGACCTTTGCTTGGGGCTTTTTCTAAATCACCATATGTTAGATAATTGTGCCCGAAGGAATTACTTCCAGAGTGGCCTAAACACAAAAGAAAAACACACAGCCAACTTTTTCTCTAGAGCAGTGCAAACATTTCCTTAAACCTAAGTGTCTCAAGAGGAAAACTGACAGAATAAACCTTTCACCCAGCAAGGCCATTTGGAGTAGCACTTGTACCAAATCCTGCTTTCATTTTTACATCCCTGATTTATCTACTGTTTTGCCAATAAAAGCAGTCATTTTCTTTGATTTAGACTTTTTTACAATGGCAAAGTGGCCAGAGAAAATGACTCAGTTGAGTGTTTTATTAACGGAAAGAACTGATACGCCAGCGACAATCGGAGTTCTTTGCCCCTTCTCTGTCACGTTATACCATAACATAGCACCAATCTGAGAAATAGGAGATTACAAGTTAAATGCCAGCAAATGAATGACTTTTCAGATATTAGGGTCACTAAATGTGGACAATAAAAAAGGAAATATATTGTATAATTTAACAATTACAAGACAACCACCAAGAAAGGGGGGTTATTTTAACATGTCTTATAAGAGAATAATTTCAATTTTCTGCATGAGTTCCCCCCCCCCCCGCAGGTCCAAGTAACAGAAGTGTCATTCAAGTAGATAAGCTTCCTGTACATATATCATCATCATTTCAAACCGAAAGAATATCAGATTTATTTTTAAAATTAACTCTTAGAATTTTAAGAGTAGAGTGATTTCAAGTCTGTTCATGGCTGATAACCCAAACACAAAATTAATTATTTTTGGACATGAAAATTTGGGGAGTTCTTTTTATTTTAATAAACAAATGCATTTACTGCTAAAATATTATAAAAACCAAAAATCCATCTGTTTCAAATATTCAAGATCTTACTGTTCGTGTGTGTGTGTGTGTGTGTGTGTGTGTGTTCAGGTATGTGTGTGTGGTATAGTGGTAGAACCCAGAGCCTTATGCATACAAAGCCTGCACACCAACACTTAGCTACACCCCTAGCCCATATATGTTCAGTTTTTTGTTTTTTTTTTTTTAAAGAGAGAGGGACAGAGAGACAGAGAAAGAGAGAAACAACTTTATTTAGTTTTTCACATGGCCTTTGTTGCTCCAACACTTAGTTGTGTACGTGGTGCTGGGGTTTGAACCCTGGTCCTTATGCTTGCTAGGCAAGCGCCGAAACCTCTGAGCCACCGCTCCAGCCCCTATGTTCAGTTTTAAGGGTTAGTTTAGAAAAAAGATATTACAGGGGACTGGAGCAGTGGCTTGGCTATTATGGCACTTGCCTGCCATGTGTGAGAATTAGGGTTTGAACCCCAACACCATGTACACATCGAATTGTCAGAGCAATGAAGGCTACATGAAAAACTAAATAAAATCAATACTTTCTCTCTCTCTCTCTCTCCCTCTTTCTTTAAAATAAAAAGATATTACAAATAATAATGAACCACTATGTAGTTTATAACAGTTGCAAATATTTGAATAATTATATCCTTTGATATATGAGCAAACAAGTCTATAAACAATAAATTACTATACTGAGAGTTCATCTTCTCATCTGCTTCTCTGCCTAGTGGCAGGATCATGTTGAAATTCCCCATATTAGTTTCCTAGGGCTGCCACAACTAAGTAGCACAAACTGGGTCAAATGACAGAAATGTATTCTTTCACAATTGTGGAGTCTACAGTTCTTTGAAATGAAGGTGTCAGCAAGGCTATGCTCTTAGTGAAGGTTCTATGGAAGAATCTTTTCTTGATTTTCCTAGCTTTGGATGATAACTGGTAGTTTTCATTAACTGGTAGTTAATGCTTGGTATTATTGCCTTATAGAGAGATCACTCACATTTCTGCCTCCACTGTTATACATGGACTTCTTACTGCATCTTTTCTCTTATAAGGACACGAGGCACCTTGGATTAAAGGCCTATCCTACTTCAGTAGGACTTCATCTTTACTAAGTATATCTGTTATGATGCTATTTCCAAATAAGGTCACATTTTGAAGTTCTGGGAAAGACAGGAATTGTGGGGGGACAGCAATACTATTCAACCTAGTATTGCCCCCCTAAACATATGGTAAACTCTCCAATGTTTAAATAAAATAAAATAAAAACAACTGTATAATATTCCAGAGGAGAAAAACTCTATTCCATTCAGCCATCTACCTCATTGGTTCTCAAAATGTGATCTAAGAGCCACCTACCTCAATTCAACCCAAAGGGTTAGGACTTTTAAAAATTTGCATTCTTAGGTTCCACCCAGGATTCATCCAGTCAGAACTGCTAAGTATAGAGGCCAGGAACCTACATTTTAAACAAGCTCCTGGGGGTTTTCTGCACACTAAAATTTGAGAACCACTGACTATAGTTTTAGAAAAATCTGCCTTACATTCCCCATGGAACTTCTTAAATTCATTCTTTATTTTTTCCCCTCTCTTCAGGTAAAATTGAGACCAGCTGGTCAGCAAATTTTCTTATATTTTAACACCATTATAAAACTATTTTTCATTCTTCTTTTCCCACCAGACCAAATCATATAAATTTAAATAATATTAATTCCTTCATCTTGTTAGGATTTATTTTCTAATCATTAAATCATTTACAAACTCTGGTCAAATTCTTTTCATCTCCAGAATCATTGACAATTCCCTTTAGTCATAGAAAGAGATACCACCATTTTATATTTCAGGTTAGTCACACTAAGCCATCCATATTAGTCAGGATTTTTCTAGAGGGACAGAATCAGTAGGATGGAGGTTAAGAATCTCACAATCTACCGTTGGAGAGCTGGTGGTATAAATTCCAGTCTCAGAATGCTAGCCTGGGAAACAGGGATGCTGGTGGTATGAAGCCCAATCCAAAGGCAAGACAAATCCAGTCCCAAATCAAGCAGGCAGGCAGGAAGCAAAAGGGGAAAATTCCTCCTTCTTCCAGCTTCTGTTCTCAATGGGATCGGAGGATGCTCACCCACACTGGGGGGCATGCGTACTTTATTGAGTCCACAAATTCAGATACTAACCTCCTCTGGATACACCCTCACGGGCACACTCAGAAATGATCTTTAATCTGGGCACCCCTTGACCCAGTCACTATCACACATAGAATTAACCATAATATCATCCTAATCAGGGTTATTTTCAGCCATGAAAAAAGCATATGTACTTAAATATTGGTAGCCCAATAAATAATGTCTGCTTCTAATTCTCCTTCCCTCTTGTTAGCTCTTTGTGTTAAATGTAATCAGCGAAGAAACAAACCTACTCTTTCCAGGCCATGGTCTGAGCTCTTGCAGAGCAAGATGAGACTAGGAACCAGAGTGGTCATGAGATACAACCAAGGCAACTTCTTTCATCTGAACTTAAGCTTTTGCAAGTCTTAAGAACCAGTTGTTTCCTTTTCATCAACTTAAAAATGACAATAGGTAAGATCCATAGCCAGTATTCTGATAGTGCAAGAGCCAAAAGGTTTGAAAAACCTAGCACTGACACCTGATATTTCTCAGCCTTTATTTTTGCTCCCCTTTGAACTAGAACTCCTTGCAGATGGCTTTCATCTGAATTCGTCACAAGTCCATCCACATCCCCTGAGTATTCAATGTCTTGCAGAGGAAGTAGACATAAAACCAGAGTTACAATTGACTCATGTACAGTGAATGAGAGACACCTTTGATTAGTTAGAAGTGGAAGAAAATGGAAAGTTCTATTCAGATCCAGAACCACACTAATCAAGTGATAAGAAATGACTCAAGGCAGCCCCTTTGTGTGCAAGTGCAAGAGATAGCACAACAGCTGGGTGACAACAAGTTAGTGCCATTCACTCTTTTCTACTAGTAGAAAAAGCATTATTTGGTTATTAACCAACCATTCACATACAGGGTCTGAGAGTGTCTATTTTAGTCAGACTAGGAATGTTAGCAGTTCTAATGGCTTATTTGAGTCAGAAAGTATTTACTAAATGCCTATTATGAGCAGAACCCTTCTTGTCAATATTAAAAATTGCTTAAGAAATTAGAGGATACAGTCAGTCCTTGAAGATTTTGCAATTTATTTAGGAGGAAAAACACTTCTTTATTAAAGAGGCTATAGGAATTCAAGATAAAGATTAGGCTTCCTATGTATGACATATAATTGATCAAGGAAACTATAATGAGGAAGAGTCTAGAACAGAGTCTTGAAAGAAATAGAGGGTGACATTGATAGAGAGGAAGAAAAAAGACTTACTAGGGAAGGAAATGACTCCAAACCAAAGCCCACCCACATTGGGTAACACACCTATAGCAGAAAGAAGGTTCAGCAAGTGTGAGGAAGACTGTAGGAAATCTGGACAAACTGAATGAAAGGACTGTTTGGTAGAACCATAGCTGTAAGTAAAAGATGACCCCATGCAGTAGAATTATTTTAATTCATTCTAAATATTGGGCTGACCTATTAACCTACCATGTTTATAAGTCCAAAACTCAATTATTATTGAAATTTCATATGGTTCAACTGGAAATATGAAGTTTGAGAAAAGAAGAAATTTATGTTTTGGGAAGACTTACCTGGTAGTGGACAGACTGGAACTTCACTTTACACAAAGGCTTGGAGACAATTAAGGAACTACTCTAAAAATCTAGGCATGAGATAGTTAGAAAATGGACCATCTTGGGCTGGAGCAGTGGCTCAGTGGTATTGTACTTGCCTGGCATGTGCAAGGACCCAGGTTCAAACCCCAGCACCACGTACACAATCAAGTGTCAGAGCAACGAAAACTAAATAAAACTGATTTTTCTCTTAAAACATAAAAGAAAGAAAGAAAAGAAAAGAAAATGGACCACCTGACTGTGGATCTGGAAAAGAAGAGTCAAATATCACAATCATTGCAAGGAATTTTTTTAACTAAGATTTGATGATTAATTTGATTCAGGCACACAAGGAAAGCGAGGAGTCAAAGATGAAGGCAAGAATTTTAGCCCAGAGGGGTAGAAGGATAGTAGTGTCATTGACGATAGAAATACACCTTGCTTTTCTAAAGTGCTTTTCCAAAAACATATGAAACACAAAACTGTATAAATTATATCATGATTTAAATATACTAAGAACCTTTGTTACATTTGTTGGGATGTTGGTTCTATGCTTTAACAAAGATCAAACGATAATGACTTAAATAAAACATATTTGTTTGTCTCTTATGGAAATATCTGAGCAGGTAGAAAAAACACAAGAATATCTCAGAGCTGCTGAAGGGATGTGCTACCATCCTTCCTGATACTGCCTTCATTCACATGACCAAAACTAGCTCACTCCCACTTATCTTCGTGGCAGGCTGCAGGATAAAGTGAAAGGACGTCAACGATGTCAGTTTCTATGTAAGAATGTGACCGGAAGTTTTACACATCATTTTTACTTAACCTCCTATTGGCCAGAGCTTGGTCACATGGCTTTATTTAGCTGCAAGAGAGCCTGGGAAATGTAGTATCTAGTGGTGTCATGTGCCCACCTACAATTTAGGGGATTTTCCTATTAAAAGGAAAAAAGGGAAAAAGCAGACATTATGAGGCAGTTAATAGTCTCTGTCATAGCTGTAATTTAGTGGAAATTTTTTTATTAAATTGTTTTGAAAAAAATGAGGAAAAATTCAAAATTTTCAAATATCAGGATTTCTAGAACTGTCATATGTTTGTGAAGAAAGAAAAAGGAAACATATCACTTCCTTTTCTTCAAACTGTGCTCCAGTTTCTGGGATTTTGAACTAAATCAACACATCAGAAAAACATTGAAGAATTGTATGGGCAAACTGGTTGTCAAATAATAGAACTGAAACATTTCCTGTAAGAATATTATCTATATTTTTACATAGTGTGAGCCAATAGGCTTTCTGGAAGCAGATTTCTCCAGGTAAAAGAAATGAGTGTCCAAGTATATCTTCATTTCTGTCTTTGTCAACAAACCTGGGACATTTCCAGAGTTGCATCTTGCCCTGGGAATATAACACTTTGATTCCAACTGCCACCACCCTGGAACTCCCAAATCTTCTTTTAAAATTCAGCCTGAGCACAAGTAGTTTAGTTTCCCTTCATGCAGCTAAGATAGACTGGCATTCAAAAATGACTTAAATATAACAGGATAACCAAGTTAAAAATACAGAAAACAGACACAACATAATGGTCAAGGAACTGTATAGGAAGAATCTGAGCCAAGGCTGACAACAGTGGAAGAGCTAGTGCAGTGTAGAGGGATTCTCCCTTCCAGATCTTTGCCCAGCACAGCTTGTTTTTCTATCTTCTAGGATCCTAATCTAGATAGTTCTTCCCTGAACAAATAAAAGACCTTTGCCTACCCAATTGGGGATTCTAAAGACCAACCAAGAGACCAGTCTCCTAAGTCAGGCAATGGGGCACCCACTATTAGTGGAGGTCAGAGTCTCTTCTTCCTCATACCCCCCATGCCCAGCATAGGAACGAACACATGGCTGGGGCTCAATGCAATGTGTCTTAAGTGAAAATTCAGAGCTTTTCCTCATGGAAATGAGCAGAGCAACCCAAAGTTCTGCTACTTAATTCCATTTGGGATCTGAAGGCTGTGCTTTACTCAAATTGTTGGGACTGGGATGCTGGACACCCTGAATGGCCAATGCTTCATGACTTAGGTTCCCTGCGCCATCCAGCCTCAAACGAACCAGGAGATGAAGGTAGACTAACCACTTCATTTTGAAATGAGGAATCTGAGGCCAAGAGAAAAATTAATATGGTCTCATGGCATGTGCCTGGAACCCTTATCATTTATTTAACACTGTGTCTGTATTTCACATCACTCCTCGTGGCTTTGCTCCTTTCCTCACTACAACCTTGACCTCGAAAAGCTGTGGAAGGTGGTCTCACTTGGGAAAAGTAATTGCCTACTGTCTCTGTCTCTCCTAAGGAATAGAGCTCCATTTATGTTCACTCCAGAACACAAATTTAATAGCACTAAAACCAGATCTTGCCTGCTGTGGTTTGTATGAGTGTCCCCCAAAGGTACCCTTGGTCTCCAAGGTAGTGACATTGGGAGTGCTGTAGACCTTTAAGAGGGGTCCTCCTGGGAGGTCCTTATGTCACCAGGTGCACGCCCTCAAGGAGGACTGTGGAACCTCAATCTCTCCCTGCCTCCTGACTTGGGATGTGACTGCTCACTCTGTTATGTATTCCTACCATGATGCATATGCTCCCCTCAACAGAGACCCAAACCATGGGGCTTCCTGATCTTGGACCAGAGCCTGCAGACCCATAAGCTAAAATAAACCTCTCTTACTGCATAAGTGGCCTGTGTCGAGTATTTTATTATAGTGGTAGTAAGCTCATACACTGCCCAAGACTGGGGTCACCTGTGGAGGCCTCCGGATCCTAATGAAAGTAAAATCATTTTCTATGTGGTCCCAGAGTGGGTCATAGATACCAGAAGGCACCTGCTGAAGCTCTTCCTGCTTTATTCTTTTTTAACACTTCTTTCTTGATTGGCCTAAGTCCTTTCCCTGAATACACTGAAGGCAGGCTCTCTGAATGCCTGATCCCTAGTTTGGAGCAGAGCAACCAAAAAGACCCAAAACTGTATACCTCATGCCTAGGACTTTCATTTCTGACCATGAGCCCTACTGAACAGAAAATAGAGCTTACCACCAGAGGACAAATTGATTTCAAATAAACTTTTTAACATTTTTTTGATCCTAAAAAAATATCACATGCTCTTGAGTTAAACTTGGGGGAAGGAAGCAGAGAAATATACAGAGACTTTTGTAAATATAACCCCACCACCACTTATAATGTTTGGAATATTTCTTTTCAGCCTTTTCCCCCCAACACATACACACACACACACACACACACACACACACACACATACATCATATAGCTGCAGGAAGATTAATGATTAAAAAAGAATAAAGCCTCAGATCACACACACACACACAAAGGCAGCACAAAATAAAACAAAAAAGCATGCATATTGCAGGAATTACTGACACACGTATAGAGACAGGTCACAAGAAAGTTTCACTTTTAAACTTGAAAACAGAAAACTGTGTGTTATATTCATGTTATCGTTGTAACTGACTCATCTCAATAAAAAAACATTACTCCTTAAATTTTAATTTTAATTGTGAATATATACTTTGGCACATAGTAATTACACATATTATGGGATACAGTGTGGCATTTGAATACATGTATAGATGGAAAAAATTACCTCAACGTGTTAGACAAGATTAGAATAAGTGTTTGCTGTGGCTCTGACTACAGGCAGTTTCTGTTCTCTGGATGAAGTGGAATGAATTGATGTGCCTGTGGAACAGGCTGTGGTAGGAGTAATGGCAGCGATGTCTGCAACAGCCGCAAAAGTGACAGCCTCAACACAGGAAATCACATTTGAAGGGGAAGCTCAGAGCTGGCAGAAGTGTGTTAACCTTTCATCCATGTCATTGGGTTTAATATGTTAACTTTGTAGTAAAAAAGCTGCTTCTTTGAGTTCAGGGTTCATAAAAAGTGTTACTGGTCCTTGATGTTCCCAGTCGAGGATAGTAAGGAAAACAGAACCCTGAAAGCTCACATTGATGGAAGCAAAGACGAGGCTGGGGGTCAGCCCAGCACCTCAGCTCCTCCCCAGCCTGACAGAACTGAACAGCTATTCATAGCTGCTGGAGTGCGTCCAAGCTGTGAGTGTAAATTTACTTGTATCATCTCTGCAGAGAGGAACTGTGTAGTCCCCAGTGCCTCCTGGTTGATTTGGATCGACTGTTTATTTGTTTAGTCCTGTAATGATATTATCCACAGGGCTAGAGCCACACAGGGAGGATGAGGAATTCCTGGAGGAGGGAGGCTGGGAGTGTTTATTGCCCTGTCAGCTCTTCACGACAAAAGACAAAAGTTGCTGTAATTTGTGTGTCTCCCCCACACGATCCATATGGACAATATTGAATCTAGGTGCTGAAGAAGAAAAAAAAAGAATTAAAAAAAAAAAAGATTAGCAGAAACCAGGATGCCAGCTGCCTTTTGAGAAACCTGGAGAAATGCTCTCACAAGGAGCTCTGATTAAACCCCACAGTTCCAGAGCTGGAAGAAATTCCATGATGTTGTCCATACCAGAGGGAAAAAGAAACACTAGCTCTGGACTGACTTAGGCCTTGTGCTGACTTAGACCTTGAGCCTCATTTTTCTTTTTTTTCTGTTCAAGCTCAGTGGTTTCTGTTGCCTTAGCAGAAGAATCTAGGTTTCTCGTGGCAATGCATATTTGGGGGCTGGGGGAGACCATGATTCCCTTTTCCTCAGCATATTTATTTATAGCTTGGTTTCAACGCAGCTCTTAGCTGTGGGCACATTATCAGCGCCAATTCTTGTTCATCTTCTTGGTGTCAGGCTGAAACCACCTACAATGTGCTGCCAATTGGTTCCTTCCTGGTTGTTTTTCTGGAAGCTTGCACTCTGAAAGCTTTTTCTACCCCAAGAACGTGCCGTCCATCCAAGAAATACAGGACTGGAAAGAAAGGGCAAAATGAATCAACAGAGTTGGCATGTCACTCAGCAGGCTGGCAAATGGTGATCTGTTAAGGGTCAATTAGGCTCAACCTTCTTGTTGTCCATGGGTCCACTGCAGCGCTGCCACTGCACACTTTGATCAATGCCACCTGTGAGTCTGGCACAGTTTTTTTGATGTCAAGACAGCATAGGGCACTGCACTGAGGGCCGATTGGAAAGTAAAAGCAAGGAGGATGAACAGCTGCCACAGGGCTTGAGAAACAACACCCCAGGACATGCCCGAGCCATCCCAAACAAATGACCCCACACTGCCAGCAGCCAATGAGGAATGAGGGCACAACCTGCAACCTCAGATGGCCTGGGCTCACTTTGAGTAGTGGGACAAGGCAAACATGGTTGGATCATGAGTAGCAATTGCCCCAGAAAATAGCCATTTGTGGTTTCCAAACAATGAAGACATTTCAAGATCAAGGCCATGGGAAGGAATATGAAGAGCCACATCCATCTTCCTGGCAGCAGTCACTAAAGCAGCCCCATCCAATTGACACAGACCCCTCTATACTACTTCTAGTGAAACGATGAACTGCCGAAATACAATCATAATAGAATAATAGCATACAAGAGGAGAATGCGCCACAAGTAAGTTAGCTATGCACTAGTAATCCTCAGCGGCCCTGAGTTGTTGGAAGAGGCAACTGTTGAGAGGCAGACGCTGGTGTGACTAGTTCTTGGCCTCAGGCTGGTACCCACCAATTTCTGAGTTTGCCTTTTCAGTTCCTCTATGTGGGAAAGAAAATTCATTAGAAGCCCCTCATTTTGCTTACTGTTGTGAATGGGGGGGTGTGGAGAAGGGGGGGGTGAGAACTTGCCCTAGAACAAAGCGAACAATAGTATTAAACAGAGGCGCTGTTACAAAAGCCAAATAAAGATAACACATGTATTTTTAATGACCAGGACCAGGGTGCCCTGGTGCAAACACAAACAGCTCCCAGCCTGCTGAGGGGCTAGAAACCTTCCAGTCCAGTCGTGGAGTCTGAGTTCCCTGCCACCCCCTCCTAAGGGTGCTTGGCCCTGCCAAAAATCATTTACAAATAAAGAACTCTCAGAAATGTGCCCTACCTTCGTCCAAAGAGGAGAACCTCTTTTCCAATAAATATTTGGCCGGGAAAGGGGGAGAGGGGCCAAGAGTCACAGAGGGAGCCAGCGGCCGGGGTTTGTTTGGATTGCCCGGCCGGCGCAGAAGCGGCCCGGCGCAGCTGACCACGGGTACAGATAGGTTAATTTCCACATGGAGATGCCGAAACCCTATCCGCGGGTTGCGAAGCGTGGGTCAGCCAAGGCATGTTAATCTGTTTAGCATGTGCGCCGCGCAGAGGAGCCAGACCACCGGGGCGCAGGGGGCGCGGCCGCAGCGCAGCCACAGCCGCGCTCCTCCGGGGAGTTAATAAAGAGCTTAAAGCAAGTAAGTGCGTCGAGGTTGCGGGCGGCTCCGTGCCGGCGGCCCGGGCTAGGGCGAGGCCGCCTGCGGCCGGCTCTCTCGTCCCGCAGCCCCCGGAACCGCGCGCCTGGAGGCGGCGCGAGCCCGCCGTGCCGAGCCGCCCGGGCGCCCGCGGGCTGGGCGCGCAGCGAGCGGGCAGGGCCGCCCCGCAGCCACGCCGGGCCTCCGTGTCCGCGCCGAGCCGGGAGGAGGGGAGCGAGGGCCTAGCCATTTCGAACATTTTTAACTAATCAAAATATTTGCTGATGAGTATTTATTTTTACAAGAACTTGGTTTGGCTGGAGACTTCCCGAGCAACAATATGGGCTGCCGTATTAGGTTTGTGACGGAGCCAAGTGCGGTTGGGCTTATTGAATGTGTGCGCCGGAGATCGCTCCGGAGATGTTTCTCTGTTCTGGGGAAACTGCTTTCCCAAGACCATCTTTCTGCAGATGGCGCTTAGAACACAACCACATGTTCCCCGCAAGCACGGGAGGCTTTGCGTATTATGTTTGGGCTGAATGAAAAGAGGAACGCACGTCCTTTCCTGTCCAAGCCAACAAAAGAGAAAATAGCGGGAAACAGCGCTGACTTGAGAAAGGAGAGCCAAGGCTCAGAGGTTGCAGCGTGAGCACAAACAACAGGAAGGCTGCTAATGCAACCCAGTGTCCCTCAACACATCCCTCCATCCTGCTAAGCTTTTCCTTCCTCTTGTCTTGCCTCCTGCCAATCCGCACCCAAGACTCACTTTTAACTTTACCCAAGTAAATATTATTGAGTCTGGTCCAAAAGTGATTGAAAAACCACTTCATTCAAGTCATTGCAAAGCCACTGGCCACTATCAAGGAAAAGCCACGAAAGCTTGGCAAGTTTGACAACTGATAAATGAGGGTTCAGGGTACACGACCTTGAGCTGCAAGATGCCTTAAAAAATAGACCATAAATTTTAAAATGTTAATGAGGAAGAACTGGATAGCAATATCCAAACTGGTGGCAGTAACAGTCATTAAGAAAAATACCGTTGTGGCATGAGTTCCTTAGTGTTAACAATTCAACAATGCCTTGAAAAAGGGGACTTCTCAGTGGCTCTGACCTGGGATGTTGGACCATGGTTGACCTGGAAGAAGGCACAATGTTATCACTGCTGAGAAGCACCTGCGGAAGCGTAACAATGAGCCAGTATTGAAAACATCAAGTTGTATCTGAGCAAGGATTATGTGAATTTAGACTTCCCAAATACAAGAAGGATTGGTTCAAATACATGGGGTGGGGGCAGTATCTGAAGAGTCAAGGAGAACCTAAGGTAAATATCACAGGGAAGTGCAATCTGGGCTTTCCAGAGCAAGCACAGTAGTAGGAAATAGAAAGTAAAATTAGAAACCCCAAATTCACATCTCCCTTCATTCTATATCAGAGGTCCATTTGCAGTTTGGGGAGCCACACTGAAGAGACCGGGAGAACTAAGCAGTCTTCTTCTCTCCTGTTCATCCTTGGTTTACTCTGGTCACTCTGTGTCTTGATCTTAACGACTTAATGATAATTGCCCCTGTCTGACTTGGCCCATAGGCTGCCCCAACTCAAAATTAAATTATCTATGACTCTGTGGAGTGGGAAGGGAGCTTGTGGCTTCTTTTGATCAAAGAGATACATAGTGCTGCATTAAAATGGAAAAGGAAAGAAAGCACTAGTAAGAACTGCCTTACTTGATATTATTTTAGAACTGATTGGCAGAGATAAGAGACTTAAAACAAGTAAAAATTTCAGAAAGCTGAAAGATATCATAGCTGAGGAACTGGAATTATTTGGAATCAAAGAACAGAATGGCTTAAATATTTCAAACTCAAATTTCCTTTACTTAGTGACCCCAGACAAAGTAGGGTACTGCTCCCACCAGTCAACAGAAAGATATCAGTAAAGTGCTTGGGGGCCAGTAAGCCAATGAAACTGCATATGGAGGCTAACAGGTCCCCACACCAAGCCTGAGGCTTATACTGCTCCCACCTGCCACCTCATACTCCACTGCCTCTCTGTGAGAATGTGTTTTGGCTCAGGCCACTATAAGAAAATGCCATAGGCTTAAACAACTGTTTATTTCCTCACAATTCTGAAGGCTAGAAGTCCAAGATCAAGTTGAGGACAGCTCTTGTTCCTGGTAAGGGCTGTCTTCCTGCCTTGCAAAGAGCCACCTTCTCGCTGTGTAGATGGGAGAGCACTAATCTCTTCCTCTTCTTATAAAGCCACTAATCCCATCATAGGGCCCACCTTCATGACCTCATCTAAAGCTAAATACCTCTGAAAGGCCAGACCTCCAAATTCTGTCACATTGGTGTTAGGATTTCTATACATAAATATAGAGGTGGGGAAAACACATTCAATCCACAAGAGAGAGGAACTACCATATCTGTATAACAGCTGTGGACTGAAAGGTCACAATACTAGATGGCAATTCTTGCCCACCTTCCCTTTTCAGCTTCCTTTGTCTTCCTTTTTTTATGACCCTTTATTCCTCTTTAAATATTTTTAGAATGCCTACTTTGCCAACCTTTTTTGTAGCATAAGCCACTTTGGATTAGTACATATTACACACACGCGTGCGCACACACGCACATCTAGAATGTTATATCAGTAACAGTATGTCTTAGTCTGTTTGGTGCTGCTATAACAATACCTGAGATTAGGTAATTTACAAAGAATAGAAATTAATTTCCTCATAGTTTTGGAGGCTGGGAAATCCAAGAATAAGGAACCTGCATCTGGTGAAGGCCTTCTTGCTACATCACGACAGCAGAAACCATCACATGGATGAGAGAGATGCAAAACAGAGCCAAGTTTGTCCTTTTAATTTTTTAAAGAGAGAGAGGGACAGTGAGAGAGAAAACATCAATTTTACTTAGTAGCTTTCATTGCTCCAATACTTTGTTGTGCATGTGGTACTGAGGTTCGAACCCGTGTCCTCATGCATGCTAGGCAAGCACTATAACCATTGAGCTACTGCTCCAGCCCCAGGTTTGTCTTCTCATAAGGAACCCATCTCTTAATAATGAATTCATTCTTGTGCAAACAGCATCAATCCAGATGGAGCCCTGGTGACCTAAACACCTCCCATTAGATCTCACCTTCTAACACTGTGGCATTGGAGATTGAGTTTCTAACACTTTTCTGGAAGGCACACATTCAAACCACAGCACAGTGATAATAATATAATGATGGTCATGATGACTGAAGCCAACACTGATTTAGCCGGTGTCATATGCCACTGCTTTGCTTGCAGTTTTACATTATTTTTGCAATAAATCTACAAGGTAGATATCATTGCCCATTTTACAAATGACAACACTGAGGCTCAGTGAGGCCAGGGCACTCTACCATTAAACCACAACCCTAGCCTGTTTCACTATTTATCAGAGACAGGGTCTAAAAATAAAATAAAATATAAATGAATAAGTAAATTTTAAAAGTCTCAAATATCTAAAAAGCTGCCCAGGCTGGCCCCCAACTTGAGATCCTCCTGCCTCCGTCTCCCAAGTCACTATGATTACAGGCATGTGCCACCACACCCAGCTAAGCTTGTGATATTAACCAGGGCACTGTCATGTGAGCCCCTCTTTTCTTTTTTTTAAAGACAGAATGGGGTGTCGATTTTACTTAGTTTTTAATATGACTTATATTGCTCCATCACTTAGTTCATTACTCTGACACTTCGTTCATTGCTGACACTTCCTTGTGTACGTGGTACCTGGATTGGAACCCTCGTCCTCACGCGTGGGTGGCAAGTACTGTCACTACTGAGCCACTGCTCTAGCCCCGTGTGAACTGAGCCCATCTTTATGCACACAGTGCCCCCCCCAGTGTCCATGGAATATGATAATGTACATTTTCATTTCAGTGCCCCTATGATCAAAGTTTGCTTAATAGAAACCCTGACATTTTGAGAATCTTGTCTTTTCCTACTGGGCAGAATTGTATTTGCATATTAATTCTTTTCCTCCCCCTTTCTTTTCAACCAAGGTCTCGTTCCATTTCTTCTGACTAGATTCTGCTGTGCACCTCCCTTAAGCCTGTGTCATTCCATTTGCTGTGATAACAGATGTTAATGGCTTTAATTGGTATGCATTTAACTTTAAAATATATTAGACACCCAGCTGGGAAAAGTCTGTGTCTCGTTTGTTGCTGAGACTGAAGATATAGGGAGGAAATGGGACTAACATAGAACTGAGTTTCCCGGGGCCTGTAGGTGTAATCAGAGCACAGAGGGATTTAGGGAGGGCCTACTAAGGAGCTGGGCGAGGACAGAGTGCAGAAATGCCACATGGGCCTGGCCTCCCACTATGAGGATTCTTGGTGCAGTGAAGGAGATATCTTTCAGTTGAGCAGAGAACATTCGGGTGATCTCAAGCTTATTAAATGGAACAGGTAATCACGGTGCTTCTCTTCTAGGTAAACCCACTGCCAAATTGAGGGATAAATATGGTCAAGTGCCTTGGTGCCTCTGAGGAAAGTTTCACAAGAAAAGCACTTTCCTGTCCACTTTTCCTTTCTTATTAACACATAGTAATTATATATATTTATGGACAATAATTGGATACATGTATATAGCACACAATGAACAAATCAGGGTAGCCAGCATTTCTGTCTTAAACATTTATCATTTCTCTCTGTTGGGAACCTCCAAACTTCTCTCATCTAGTTCTTCATAAAATATATAAAAAAAAGTTATTGTGAACTATATAGTCCCCCTCCTGTAGAACATTACCAAAGCTCTTTTCTAACATGATATTGCCCCGCTCCATGACCAGAATGTATTTCTTCCCAAGTAACATGACTGATGAACCGAAGGCTTTCAAAGCATGGTGGACCAGGTCGTTCAGATAAGCCATTTGTCTGAGGTTCCAAACAGAGAAGAACTCATTCCCCACAATTCCTCAAACACCAGACTTGCCTGAGAAGAACAACAGAATGACGTTGCCCAGTGAATCCCCCAGGCTTCACATTCCAAAAGCGTCCCATTAAATGAGTCCAAGCAGTTGCTTCTGAAATCATAAATTCCAAAAGACAATGAAAGTTGCAATCACAAGGGGTAACAGAAGCCAAACACATTAGGAACATGTTCCTCGAGCAAACAGCATAATCCCGGACACGCGGGAACACATGGTTTGCCTCAAACGTGTTTCATTTTGTCATCGCACGGAGTGTACGGTATTTCTCTTTGGGTGCAAGAGTGATTGATTTCCTTGGGAGAATTGTTTGTAAGAACGTGAAAGTTGCCAAAGCAAACACGTTGGAGGGAAGTGTGGAGAAGGGGAGTAAGAATATTTGGAGTAGATCTGGGTTTGGGAAGTTCATGCAGAGGTGAGACAGTGAGATGTAGAACAAATAAAAACATTCTGTACCCTTCATCCACATAAATTATGTTCAGAAATTCACTCTGCGTAGACATGAGCTGTGCAGCCACAAGTCTCCCAAGCGTGCCCCTAGAATGTGGGCACAAAGCCAATTCTTAAGTGAATGATTTGCAACTTTTCCTCCACATAAATTAATCTATTAATATTTGGATCATCCTGATTTTAATCCATAAAAGTCATGTAGTCATTGTAAAAAAAACAAATCTCAATAATCTATTTGTCTTTTACGATAGAATTCTATTACCAACTTATGTGAACAGATCCGTCTCAAGGCATGCTGACAAAATGGAAGCGATTAACTATATTTCCTTTTCCTTTCCTCTTCTTTGAAAAATATTATCTCATATACGGCAGCATTTGTAATTATTTGAACTTGAAGTGTTCCTTTTAAATGTGTTATGTTAAAAATGAACATTCTTAATTCTTATCTATCGGTATTAGTCTCTAAGAGATGTAAATTTGTTATATAATACTCATAGTACTTCGATACTTAAGTATGTAGTCACATTACAGAGTAATAAATGGAATTTGTTTCTTTGTTCCATTAGGACTCTGTTTTCCATATAATTGTTCTTAGGGTACAAAATAAGAACTTCGGAGCATTAGTTATAAGCTATCTGAATCAACATTCCCGTTTAAAGATGTTACTCTAGGTACAAAATAAATAACAAACCTGAGAGAATAAAGACTTTTTTTTTAAAGAAAGAGAGAAGGACAGCTTGAGAGAGAGAGAGAGAGAATCAATTTTCATTGAGTTTTTCACATGGCCTTTGTTGCTCTGTTGTGTACGTGGGTGCTGGGGTTTGAACCCGTGTACTTGGGCATGCCGGACAAGCACTGTAACCACCAAGCCACCGCTCCAGTCCTGAATAAAGACTTTTGAACTGACTCTGTGGTAGGCAACCCAGCTCTGCCACATGAAGGTTCCCATCATTCACTCTAAGATAGTCTCTCTTAGTCTTCCAACTATTGTCCTACTGATAGTACTTGACAGAAGGAGAGGTCACCTGTATTGGTTATCTATAGCTGCATAACAAATTATCCCCAAACTTAACAGTTTAAAGTGAGATTTTTTTTTTAACCACACAGTTTCTATGGGTCAAGAGTCTGGGCACACTTAAGCCAAATCCTCTGCCTCTGGGTCTCTTGCTCGGTTCTCAAATCTTGACTATGAAGAATCAACTCCCAGCTCACTCCTGTGTTTCTTGGCCAGTCTTGGTTCTTCAGTGGCTGATGGACTGAGGCCTCAACTCTTCCAGGTCTGTTGGCCAGAAACTTCCCTAGGTTCCTTCCTATGTGGGCCTCCGTACAGAGCATCTGTCAGCTGTCTGTATCTGTTCTAGTAAACAAGTGGGCAGGAGCATGACATTGTGAGATGGAAAACAGACTTACAACCTGATCATGGGTTTACACCCTGTCACCTTTGCTGCCTTCTCTTGATGGTAGCGATTTACTAGGTCTAGATCACACTCGAGGACAAAGGATTACACAAAAATGTGACTACCAGAAAGTGTGGCTCGCTGGGACCATGCAGAAGCTGCCTACCATGTTACTGATGACTGTGAGGGGCATTCTTCCCTTGGCCTCACTTTTGACTCTCAGACAGTGATTCTCACAGTGTGGTCCCAAACCATCAGTATCACGTGGGAACTTGCTAGAACTGCAAACTCTTAGACTCATTCTAGGATGATTAAATAAAAAAACTCCCAGGAGTAGGGCCTACTATGTTGTGTTTTAACAAATCCACCAAGTGATTCTGAGCATGCTGAAGTTTGAGAAGCACTGTCTTAGAAACAAATGGAGCAGAGTCCACTGGGCCGCCCAACTTCCCTTTTAAAAGGCGAGGGTCTTAGTCATGGGGAGGTCTACCCACATCTTCTGCATTCTCATAACTGCTAGTCTTTTTTTTTTTTTAAGAGAGAGGGACAGTGTGAGAGAGAGACAGAGAATCAATTTTATTTAGTTTTCCATGTGGCCTTCACTGCTCGACACTTTGTTGTATACATGGGTGCTGGAGTTTGAACCCGTGTCCTTGTGCATGCAAGGCAAGCGCTGTAACCACTGAGCTATCACTCCAGCCCTGCTAATCATTTTAATGAGGATGTCTTGGAATAAAAACCAGGAGACATCTTGCTATAGCACCTCATTTGGTAAATGGAGAAATCTTGTTTATCTTTACATTAGATTTCAGCTTCTCAACCTAGTGGGCCTCATGCATCTAACCCCACAAGCTGCTACTTTGTATATTTTGAGGGGAAAGGGAACTAACTTGAACAAAACTTCAGAATAACTAATCAACACAGGGGAAAATATCCAGTTGTCCAAATGTTAGATTTGTTTGTGTGCCTTAATTCTCTGAGAGGGTTCTTTTAAAAGCTCTGAACCCAATCTCAGAAAAGAAAAAAAAAATAATGGCCAAAGGTGTACTCCTAAGGCATAAGGTGGCTGAGAATTACATATACTATATAACAGAGTTTTAATTTTGAAGAGGAGGCTCTACTTTGGTAACTCTTTGATCATATGTTTAAAAAAAGGCCACCTGACAGCTCTTCCAACCCTCCTACTAATTGACTATATAATAGTTGCTTCAATAAAAGATGCATTCCAAGCCAGGCCCCGAGGCACATGCCTATAATGCCAGCAGTTTGGGATGCTGAGGATCAAAAGTTCAAAGCCAGCCTCAGCAATTTAGCAAGGCCCTAAGCAATTAGGTGAGACCCTGTCTCAAAATAAAAAAATATAAAGGACTGGGGATGTTGCTCAATGGTTGTCCATCCCTGAGTTCAAAGCCTGGTGCAAAAAAAAAAAAAAATTCATGCCAAGGGCTGAGGATGTATAACAGCACTAGAGCAAGTGCCTAGCATGCACAAGGCCCTGGGTTTAATCTCCAGCACCATGAAAATCGAAACAAAAAATGCAACAATTTAAATGGAAATATTGTAAATGTTCCGGCTTAGTTTTATAATATTTGTTAATTTTTAAATCAATAATTTAAAAGGAAATATTGCAAATCTTCTGGTTTAGTTTTTATATTTTCCACATTTTTTTAAAGAGAGAGGGATAGTAAGAGAGAGAGGGAGAGAGAGAGAGAAACAGAATCAATTTTATTTAGTTTTATATGTGGCTTTTATTGCTCTGACACTTGGTTGTGTACGTGGTGCCAGGGTTTGAACCCGCGTCCTCATGCATGCCAGGCAAGCACTGTAACCCCTAGCCACTATTCCCCCTGGTTTAGTTTTATAATGTGCCAATTTTTAAATAAAAGAAAGATCTTATAGTATCAATTCCTTGCCTTTATAAGTACAGTCATGTGTTGCTTAACAACAGGGATACATTTTGAGAAATATATCACTGGGTGATTTCATCAATGTGCAAACATCACAGAGTGTACTTACATAAACTAATACCGCTACAATGTTACTAGGTAATTTGATCTTACGGGACCACCACCCTATATTCATAAGATCATTTTGTGGTGCATGAATATATAGATAACTATAAAATGCTATTATGTCCCAAGATCATATATGTAATGGTTGTTTTCAATTATTGATTGGTCAGTGTATATGTATATGTAATATAGATCAACTTTTAGACCAAGCAAGCAAATGAAAGTATGAAGAAAGTATGTTCAACTTTGAATGGAAAGATCTTTTTTTTATTTGTTCAACATAGTCTTACATATTGGAGGGAATCGTTACATATTTTAAACGGAAAGATCTTCTTAAAGTTTTGTACCCATAAATTATAATCAGAGTGCTTCTCTCATTTTAGATTCATGGGGACCAGAGATACATTTTATACTAGTCTATGAATTTTAGCCAAACCAATCTTTCAGGATTGCAGTACAAATTTCATTCATACAAACAAAAATATGAGCTATTACAGATCTCCTGTTCTAACTGCATAGTGTACATCCATAGTACTAAGATGTTTGGTTACAGCAGTTACTATCTTTGCTGTTTGGCCTTTGGATAAGTAGAAAAAGTCAATCAACTCCAAATTATTTTACCCTCATTGTTCATCTGAGATTAGTCAATGTACTCTTTAGTCCGAAAATATTTTCTGAATACCAGTATGTACAAAGAACTTTGGAAACACAAAGAAGTACAAGGGATAGTCTTACTTTAAAATAGTTTGAAATATAGTTGGTTATTTAATAGTGGACATAATGAACACAGGCACTTCACAAGAGCTCTTAAAGAATTAATGCCAAACAAGTAGTAATATAATAAATCATTAGGGGGGCTGGAGCGGTGGCTCAGGGGCTGGAGCGGTGGCTCAGTGGTTACAGCGCTTGCCTAGCATGCGCAAGTACCTGAGTTCAAACCCCAGCATCATGTACACAACGAAGTGTTGAAGCAATGAAAGTCACATGAAAAACTAAATAAAATTGATTCTCTCTTTCTCTCTCTCTCTCTCTCTCTCACTGTTCCTTTTTCTTTAAAAAAAAAAAAATCATTAGGGATTGGCGGATAAGTCTTTCACCGGGGAGAAATGAGAATGATGGAGCCAGGCTCTGGAATCAGACCTAAGTGTGAATCCAGGCTCACCCATTTAGAGATTTGCAATGAAGACAAGTCATTTAACCTCTCCATCCTTCAATTTTCCCATTTGAAAAATAGGAACATGACTTGTAGGATGTCTGTCAGAATTAAATGAGATGACATATACAACACAGCACATAAAGTAGCCCAAAGTACTCTGGTTTTATATTAACTATGATATAATAGCATTACTAAAGAAAATAAAAATTTTAGCTGGGTGTTATATGATGAAGACCACAGAGAGAAAAGAAAAAGACACTATCGGTATAGACCATAACATCAACAGTGCAAAATGGAGGGAAACTGCAGTGTCTACTGAGACAGTTTGCCTCCACTGCAAAGGTCTGGAATAGAAGTTAGGCAACCAATAGAGAACCACATTCAGTCCTTGACCAGAAGTGTAACTTGGTAAAGAGATTTTTGGAAAGTTGATCTGTAGCATATACTGGGCAATGATGAAGAGACTGGGATACAGAGGATAGAGGGGGAAACATATTTCAGTGGTACAGGCACTGAGTAATAAATAGGTACCCAAGCTCTGATGATAACGGTGGGAGTGGAGAAGGGAGAAAATGCAAGTTTTTGCAGAACTAACCAAACTTGGTGAATGACTAGGTGATAAAAGGTTAAAAGATGATTCTGAAAATATTAAGTGTGGCTTAATAGGGAAATTGGAGTGCCAGTGTTGATACAAGTAAAGCAGGCAAGAAGGGAAACCTGCTTATCTTAAGAGTATTATGCTTGAGGCTCATAAGTAGGCATGTCTAGCAGGCAGTTGGAAATCTAGGACCAGATCTTGGAGAAGATCTTGTAATCACTCAAGAAGGAAAACATGGATGCTCTGGCTACGGGTGGCACCATGGCAATTATCCGAATTTGTCTCTTTCACCTTCCTGTTTTCTCAGCTGCCCCCAGCTAGTAGTCTGGCCCTCTGCGTTTTCCTAGATGTCTGAGAGCCATGTCTAAAGTTCTTCTCTTTTCCCCATTAAAAAGTGCCATAGGACTTTCCACTTAGAAGTCAATGCAGTGGAAATGTGTTTGGAGGGCTAAACACTTCCAGCGGTTAATCATATGCTTAACTGAACTTATCCTCACTCCTCCTTCCTCACAGTGGTCCTAGGCACTGCAGAAGAAACTCCAGGTTGTGGTGATCAGGCTTGGAGAGTCCACTGGTTCCTTTATTTGCATTTGGTTGACTCAGTGTTCCAAGATTTCAGGGTTCAATTCCCTGTTGCAGAAAGCATCATGAAAGAACAGCAACTCTTTCGTATTAAAAAAAATTTCTGTGTGTTTCTGTTTCATTTCAAAGTTCATCTCAAACATTATGTCCACTGTGAATCCCTCCTTTGCTCTCCCAGAAATATCTTTCTCTGTGACTTACACTAGTCAGTTTATAGTTGTATTAAAGCACATTACATAATATTTTAATTAGCATACCTGTCTCCCCTCTCCCCAACCAGATGCTTTATTTTTCTTTGTATCCACAGCACTTCATACCATGCCTAGCACACTGTAGGTGCTCACTAAATGCAAGATGAAAAATGGAAAATGAACGATTAAATGTCAGTCTTTAGTTTCCTTTGAATATTTACTTTAGTTACAATATAAGTATTTTTTTAAAGAGAGAGAGGGAGAAAAAGAAAGAGAGAGATAGAGAGAGAGAGGGAGAAAGAGACAATCAATTTTATCTTTTTTTTTCATCTGGCTTTTTGTTTCTCTGACACTTAGTTTCTTAGATGTGTATGTGGTGCTGCAGTTTGAACCCAGGTCCTTGTGTATGCCAAGCGAGCACTCCAACCCCTGAGCCACTGCTCTAACCCCACAATGTGAGTATCTTAATATCATCTTCGTTTGCATTTTTTTCAATCTTCATGCTACTTAATGTCTACAATGTTACAGCTCTGTTTGGTCCCTTTAAATGGAAAGGAGCCCAATCTATGGGAGCAGGTAGATGAATGGGTGAAATAAAAGAGGCCATTCTCTTTCCCCACGTCTCCAAAAATAATAGGATACATGTGTGCAAAAGTGGTAAACCACTAATAGTATTTAGAACTCCACAATTCCTAGTGGAAATAAAATAGTAAAGCAATAAAACATTCAAGGGCAAGAAAAAGTACAATGGCTAAAACATTGGCACCAGGAGTTGAAACTTGTCAGAAATACTATTCATAATTTGGGTTGCTTATAGTAGGAATTATGCCATGGTCCACTTACAGATACGCAGACAGCATCCATAAAAATATCATGCCATAATTGTGTGCCTAGTGAGCATGAAGCTGAACACACTCTGTCATTAGAGATTTTAACTACTTATCTAGTGGTAGACTTGTTGATTTGACCTTTGGTACAAGGATTAAGAGAATTACAACTATGACTAAAGTTAATAAAAATTTCACTAGCAATAGTTCAAAATTATAAACCAGGTAAGGTAATTTGTACTACTCCACCTCAGAAAAAGATAGTAAGTGCTAACCGTTAAACACTTCATATCTTATTTCCAAAACAAGCCATGCACATTTTCAGGAACCATCTTTAAAGCATGAATCTAGAAATGAAGCAAAATTTTCCAGTGTTGGAGATAGAACCCAAAGCCTTGCACATACATGCTAGGCAAGTGCTCTACCACTGAGCTACACTCCCAACCCCTAAGGCAAATTTGTGTAAGCTTTCATCAGAATTTATGCCTGCAAATGATTGTTTCCCTTTAGATAATCACCCTGGGAGTAGACCAATACCCATAATACTGTCATTCCTGAGGACATACTATCCATCCTATTTGACTCTTGGTGACACCTGGTCATTGGAAATTAAATTTACCCTCAAAGAATGAAGTTTTTTCAAATGAATGGACAGTATTTTTTCTGTTAAAAATCCTTTTCAGGGCATAAATATGTAACAATGATTCCCTCTAATATCTAAGACCATGTCAAACAAATTAAAAAAAAAAAAAACTTTTCAGGGGCTGGAGTGGTGCCTCAGTAGTTAGGGTGCTTGCCTGGCATGCATGAGGATCCAAGTTCAAAGCCCAGCACCACATACACAACTAAGTGTCAGAGAAACAAAAAACACAGATGGAAAATAAAATTGATCCTCTCTCTCCCTCTCTCCCTGTCTCTCTTAAAAAATTAAAAAAAAACAGAAATTTTAAAACCTTTTCAGTATTGAGCCTATCATTAGGAAATACAATAAAAAATGATCAATCTTTTAAATTTTGCTTATAAAATACCTGTTGCAAGGATGGAGCAAAATTAATTTCCCTTATTAATTATGAAAAATAAACCAGTGAAAGCTCTTGTCATCAGCAAAAAGTTTTATTAATGAGATAGTAACTGAGGGATATTTTACTTTTTCCAACTTTTTATTTTGAAATAATTAAAGACTCATTGGAGATTGCAAAAATATTACAGTGTTCTATGCACCCTTCACCCAGCTTTCTCCAATGCTGGCTGACATCTTTTATAATTTTAGTATAATAGTACAACCAGGAAGTCAACATTTGATGATATTATTAAGTACATTATAAGTGTTATTCGGGTTTTTTGCCAATTTTTCTATGCATTGGTCTCTGTGTGTTTTGGTGCATGTTTGTATGTGTCTTAGTCCATTTCTTTTTTTTTTTAATTTTCTTTTTAAAGAGAGGGAGAGAGAGTGGGAGAGAATCAATTTTAGTTTTTTTTCACATGGCTTTCTTTGCTCTGACACTTTGTTGTGTATGCGGTGCTGGGTTTCCAACCTGCATCCTGACACTGCCAGGCAAGCACAGTAACTGCTGAGTCACTGCTCCAGCCCCCTTAGTCCATTTCTTGCTGCTATAATAGAGTAACACACAGTAGGTAATTTATGAAGAACTGAAATTTATATCACATTTCTGGAGGCTGGGAATTCCAAAGCAAATCTATGTTCTCACCTGGAAAAAAAGCAGAAGAGAGCTAAGCCACTCCCACAAGCCCTTTTTATAGAGGAATTAATCAATTCATGAGGACTCTGCCCTTAGGTTCCCACCTTCTAACCCTGTTGCATTGGGGATGAAGTTTCCAATGCATGCATTTTGGGAGGCACATTCAAATTATACAGGGTTGTGAGTGTGTGTGTACACAATTTCTATGCAATTTTATCCCATGTGTAGATCTATCTAACAATTACAAAATACAGAACTCTTCCACCACTACAAAGGATTTGGTATGTAATCTGTTGAGGTTGACTTTTTTTCACTCAGCATAATGTTCTTGAGATCCAGTTTGTTGCACATATTAAGTTAATGCTTAGATGAACATCTCAGAGTTTTGCCTATTCAAGGACATGTAGGTTTCTTTTTTTCTTTCTTTTCCTATTACAAATAAAACCGCTTTGAATATTTGTATGGATTTTTCTGTAAACAAATTTTCACTTCTCTGCAATAAATGTCCTACTACAGTATGACTGCTTGGCTATATGGTAAATGCATATGTAGCTTTTAAAGTAACTGAACTCACACTTTGCATTTACACCACTAGTGTACCAGAGATCTGTTTCTCTGAATCCTTGCTGTTATTTGACATTATTACTATTTTTATTTAACTATTCTAATAGATGCATAGTTCTTTTATTGTTTTTGGAAATAACCAATTCACTTTATTTGGCTGATGCTATTGTAGTTCAGTGGGGAACTTTTATCTTCGAATTATTTTCCTTAATATGAACTCCAAGACTTATTTTATATTTACATTTCTGTTTAGATTTAAGATTATAAAACAATATTTTCCCAATTTTTAAGTCATAAGTGTCTGGTATAAGCAACTAAAAACTTAATGCAGGCTCTTCCACCTGGTCTCATAATTCCTCCGTGGCATGAACATATGTTAAAGATGCTGTCCTTCCTGCAGGGGAGGTCCTATTGGCTGCATTCCCATTTCTATTGAGGAGAAAGAGTACTGATGATGGGCTACACTGGTTGCCTCTTGTTGACCATCCACAGCATAAACTCATGAGAGAGCTGGCTTTGTGGCCAGATTGCTGGGGATGCTAGGAGTGAGAAGGGTAATCATAATTCTGCAGGTTTGCTGTACTTTTCTGTTTAAAGTTAGCTGGTCTGTATGGTGACCCACAGATGGGATGAAGTACAGGCTGCTATGTTGGTTGCAAAATGAACACTTTACTTTCAAACAAAATTCAAAGCACACTTGACAGGCTGCTACATTAAGTACTTGCACGTCTGGGGTAGAACAAACTGGACGCAATTTACTTTCCCCCTCAAGTTCATGCCATTCTTTGTGAAGAGGCCCAAGTACTTGCTACTAGTCTTAGGGGATGGAATGGCAAGTAGGAAATAGAATCAAATTACAAAGGCAGCTTGTGGCTTCTGCTTTCCTTACATTTACACGAAACTGCATCTTGAAAATGATGTAACTCACAGTTACTATGGACAAATTATTTCCTTTTATTTATTTACTTGTAATCATAAAATTACCTTTCTGGTCATAATGAAGTCTTAGGGTTCTATGGGGAGGTGTTTGTTTTAATTTCAAACTAAAGTAAAGCTTTCTGGTGCTTGCTTCTCATCCTTTACTTACATAAATGATTTACCAGTTAAATTGATTTATAAATAGGAATTTGTTTGAGATAAATCTCAAACACACTGATGAGTAAAAGAAGTCAAATAAGACTGTATGATTCCATTTCTATAAAGTTCAAGAACATGTGAAACTAATTTCTGGTGACAGAAATGAGAATAGTGGAGGTTGGAGTGGTGGCTGAGCTATAGAGCACTTGCCTGGTATGCATGAGGACCCGGGTTCAAACCCCAGCATCCCATATACAACTATGGGTCAAAAAAACAAAAACCAGATGAAAAACTAAATAAAACGGATCCTCTCTCTCTCTCTCTCTCTGAAAAAAAAATGAGAATAGTGATTGGAAGTGAGGTGGTATTCATTGGAAAGTGGCAGAGGAGTTTGCTGGACTGTTTAAAATATATCTATAGTTTGATCTCAGAAGAAGTTACCCTGATGCATATTCACCGAGTTGTATACTTGGGAACTGGACACTTTACTATATGGATGTTATTCTTTAATTAAAATTTAAATTCACAACTGAAATAAATAAGAGGTTTGGTGATAAGATCACAGGCAGCATAGATTTTGGATTTGTATTTCAAGGTTTCCAGGTATTTAAAATTTTTGCAAACTGCCATTTTCCCCAATTCAGAAACCACTTTTCTCATTTCTTTCCTCCTCTTTGCTCCTCCCAGTTTCTCAGTTAGATTTATGTTCCAATGCCATGCATATTGTAACTGTTAAATTAAAATATTGTGAAGTAGAGTGTGGAAGCAATAAAATTCTATAACAATCAGTTTAGGCCTTTAAAAATTCCATGATTTCTTTCACTCACATGACATCTTTCATTCCTTTTTTTAAAAGTGTGGATCCAAGGAATTTTGCATGCTGTGGGTTGACATTTAGTTAACAGCATATTTTACTGAGGTTCCATTTTCTAAAGTAACATGATCAAGAACATTTACACATCTGGCTCTTTTCCAAAACGGATTAAGTAGAGAGAAGGAGAGGAAAAAAAAAAAAGAAATCAAACCCTCTTGGACTCTTATTTTAGGGCAAAGTATATTTCAAAATTTTGTAAAAGTTTCAGATCCCATCTTCTTACCAACAGAAGGAACCAGCAACCCTCCTCTGCCCTCCACAAGATCTGTAGTTGCAGTATATATGCTATTTTTCTTTTCTCTCTTTTGATCCTCTTATGTCTGGGATCCTTCCTATTAATTCACGAGAAACATAAAGCAATGTATATCTAACTGTGGGGAGAGAATCAACAGTTCGCCTGAAGACTTGGATCAAGTCAGATTCAACTTCTAAAGACTTACTTGGGGATAAGCTAAAAGGAAAGAAAGAAGGCTGAGGAGTCTTCTGGGCACATAGTAGGGGCTTAACACGCCGTTTTAAAAAAAAGACTGGTAGCAAAAAAGCACAAATTATGCTAAGAACCCCTACAGCACAACGTGGGACCAAGATGACGGGCCAGGATGGCATCCGACCCACTTTCGTATTATGAAACGTTTTACTTGACAGTTTCAAGTCAAAAGGGAGTGTGGGGGTGGGGAGAACTATATGTATAGAAGGTGAGAAATAAGAAGGAAAATATGGAGCCTACCGAATGCACAAGGACGCTTTCCAAGAGAGAAAAAGGGGGAACTGGGCGCCTTTTTTCCGCTCCACTGCCTCCAAGGACTGGGCTTGCTGCGCGTTCTAACGCAGTTGGCTGGACCTGCGGCTTGGGACGTAGACCTAGAGGCTCCGGATGGGTGGGAAACCCAGGATTGGGCAACAGGTGGGGAGGTGGCGGACTTTTGTCTCGGGGAAGGAAATCGGCTGCGCTGAAAGGGCGGAAAGCAGTGGCGCGCAGGACTAGTGTCTGCGGGGTCCCGCGCGCTCTCGCCACCGCCCGGGGCTCCTCTAATTAGAGAGGGGATGCAGGGTGGCATTAGTTCCCAAACGTTTTAATCGAGCCTCTTTTCAATGGCCAGGGATAAATGTAGCCACTGTTACTCTGTGCTGAATGGGTCGCAAAGGCCCCCGCCCGGCCCCCAGCGTGGCCATTCACGGCTCTTTTCACAACCCCTAAGCGGTTCAGTCCCTGAGCCTAGCGACACTCCAGAGCGCTCCTAATTAGTCTAATTAGAAAGGTGGATTGATAGATGGAAAGAAGACAGAGTTGGGTTAGGAAGATGCTCAATGCTGCCAATCTCGGCTGGGTTGCCGCTCATTCTCTTCGGAAAGAAAAGGCCGCAAAGGAGGTTAGAGCCGAAGCCCACCCGCCCGCCCGCGCCGAGGCTCGGCTCCGGCCGGATCGCCGGCTGGGCGGTCTTTGACCCCGCGCCTCCCGCCCACAGCCGGGGCAGACAGCAGGAATCGCCCGCTTCTCCAGGCCGCGGTCCCGGGCCTCCGTGGAGCGAGGTGGAAAGGGAGGGCCCGGACGTGCGCACGGCCCCTCACCCCAGCCCAACGCCTCTTCGCCCCGCAGGGCCCCGCGGTAGCCTCTTCCCCACCCGGAAAATCGTGGGGAGGCGCGGTCTGGGCAGCCAGGCCCAAAAGGGCCTCGGGCCGAAAATACGCGCGGGGCCTCCGCGTCCGGCCGCGCCACGTGGCAGCTCCCGGCGCCCTCCCTTGCCCGCTCCTTGTGCAGTAGCTCAGCGCTTCACACCAATAGCGCCCAAACCCCAAGAAGCAAATAAGTGTGGGTTGGGGAAGACCTTTTCGTGCACGGCTGTTGGTAGTGTGCCGGCCAGGTCTCTTCGCAGGCCTGTCACCCTCGTCGCAGCTCCGGGCCGTCGGGCGTGGGTGCGGCGGGCGCGGTACTCCGAGTCCCGGCGCATTCCTACGCTAGCCGCGGACCGCGGGAGGCGGGAAAGGAGCTGCCCGGGTGGCTAGGGGAACACTGAACCTTTAATTGGGCTATAAATCAGGCCGGGGAGTGCGGTGGAGTTTGTGCAGGTGTAAAAACAGAGAGGAAAGCCTGGGCCGAGCAGTCAAAGCGCCCAGGCAGGTCAGAACCTCCAGCAAACTAACATCTTGATAAGTCCGCTGACAACAAAATAAACAGTGGAGAGGGCTGGGGAGGCGGGAGCGCCGTCGCCCGCCGCCCGCCCGCAGCAGCACAGCGGCGGTCTGCGGAAAGGCAGGCCGCTCCCGGGAGGTTTTTATTTTCTTCCCTGCTTCATCTTCTTCTTTTGGTGGTGGTGGGGAGGTGTTTAGGGAGAGGGCGGGTAATGAAGAGAAGAGTGAAATACCTTCCCTTCCGCCCTCTCCCTTCCACGACACATTTTAGTGGATCCGGAGCCCCTGGAAAGTTGGACGGCGAAGGCCGGGGGAGTGCGTGCTGCCTCGCCAGTCCACACGCTGGGGCTGCTGGCGACTGCGGGCTGGGCCTTTGGGCAACCAACTCGCAGCCCTTGGAGAGCGAGGAGTGGGTCCTTTCGCCCCCGGCGAGACTTCGGCGCCACCACCCACCTTCTCCCGCTTTGTTTCAAGGGTTGACTTGGGAAAACTCTGCTGGGCCCCTGGCCGAAGAAGGTAACAAACCAAGTAGAAAGGGGAAATTAATTTGGTGCACTGCTCGGGAGCAAAACGCTGTCAAAACCCTATCGAGACGTTGGCACAAGCGACAAGAGGATTCACAGACAAAGGAAAACAATACAAGTCTCCTTAGATCATTTTTCTGGACATTGTTTAAGGCCTGAAAGGGACCAAATCGTTTCAAAATGTTGCCAGTAAAAATTATCCTATGTGGAATGCAACTAATCCTTTTTGATTCCTGTCAACTGTTTCCATAAAAGGGATCCGATTTTTCAAATCAAAGATCCAAAACTCTTTGGGGAGAGATTTATTACATGCCAGAGCTTTAGTTACAGAATAGAGTTACAATAACAACCCGCACCTACCAACTCCCTAAAATAAGGGATCCCATCCCACATAATTCTAAAGACCTGTGGGAGAGGATTTGCTTGAGTTCTGCTATGTATGCAGATGGTAGGGGGCAGGGAAACGGGGAAGGCAAAGAAATATTAAATTCCTTAGATAGAAAAACAGAACAAACAGCGCCTTGCATTTTATTTTTGTCCTCTGTACCCCTCTTTACTTTTGCAGAAGAAAACAAGACCCAAACTTGGCGAGTTGGACTCAGCTCCTTGGCGATGACAACTTAAAGGTGAGGTTAATGCTTGAATTGAATTTTTTTTTAAAAAAAAAAAAAACCTCTTGGGCACCTGTGCACCCTCACTGGTCCAAACCTTGACTCTCTAAGTTTGCAAATTGCATGTTGCAATTTCCGCAAGTGGAAAAATGTTTGGTTAAAGGTCTGTAAGAGAATACAACAAAATATACTCTGCTTTTCATTTTTATTTTTATTGTAATAAAATGTTTAAGCATGGAAAAAAGGTGCCTTAGGGTTTTATACTGTGCTTTCATATTTAATTCTTCACAAACCTATGAGAACACAAAGTGCTCAGAGTACGTCAAGGTCTCATTTCAAGGTAGTATGTGAGGGCCTGATAACAAGTCATCACCCTCCCCCTTTACAGTTGCTCACAGAGAACTGGCAACTAAGAACACAAAATAATTTATTAGTAAAAAGCCTCAGAACCTGGGGAGGAAACTCAAATCCATGGCTCCTGTCTGAAAGAGCATGAAACTGACTCACCTCCATACCCCACAAACACTTGGATGTATAGTCATTTTTGTGAGTATATTGGCTATGCCAGAAATATATTGTCAAAAAGATATTATCAATTTAGTTTACATTCTGTCAAAATGATTGGTAATGAAAAAAATGTTCTTTTAAATGAAAAATTGGAAAAAATTACCTTTCTAGCCTTTCCACTTCCTGCTAAAATGGGCATGTTATTAGAGGCAGTTTGATAATGGGAATTCTTTAATTTGTTTCCTACATTTAAAGGGAGAATAAAGGGATTTGCAATATAACAGGTGCTCAATAAATAGTGCTAATCCCACTTTTCAAAGCTTAAGGGTTAAAGAGATGATCAGCAGATAAGCAAGAAGAGGAAAGAAACAGAACAAGAGACTACAAGAATGGATTTAAAACACTATTGGTTTGTTTATTTTAGAAGGGGCAAGAAAGTTATCTGTTCAAATATACATCTGGCTGAAGCTAAAGAAAACAATGCCATCTCTTTTGTTCTCATTATTTCTGAAAGGATTAAGTAACAATTTATTTCATATATATTTAATATATAGGGATGGGAATTTTGAAGTTTTTTAAAGAGAGATTTCTCTAATTTAATAATTTAGTTGTACTGCAAAGTATCAAATTTTTTCATGCCCCCCCCCCGTGGATGAACAAGGATACAGAAGAAGCCACAAAGGGATTATAATTCTTTAATAAGTTTAAGGTTTTTGAACGCATTTTCACATAAATTATATTATTTGATTCTCATAAGTCACCTGCCCCACCAAGGGATGGGGGTGTGAGGAGAAGGAAGGAAGGAAGGAAGGAAGGAAACGTGGACAGATGGACTGGCTATAAATGAGGGTGAGAACTGATCTAATAATTTCAACCAAATCTTTCTTCTCACATGTGCTTTGGAGATTGTTTGGCTTATGATTTTGTTCCTCTCTCCACAGTCAAGTATTTAACAGAATATAATCTTGCACAGTTATTTTCATGTATACAAAACTCTGAATAAAAATAAGCAAATATAGAGAACCATTATTTTTCCTTCATAAAAATCCTTTACTGTAGACTTTTCAGAAAATACACTGCATCCTTTCATTGCTGAAAATATATGCCTTCCTGCTAGTTTTATAACAAGAATGCCTGGGCAAGTGTGCAAAGACACTTCTTCCTTCTGCCACAGATAATCTTTGCCTTCAGCTCTTTTCTTTGCCACCCTGTTGTTGATCAATAGTTACAATTAAGAGAGAATCCTTCTTCAGTGCCTGGCTCCCTCTGGGACAATGAAACCAGGCAAGGACCCCTGGCTTCATATTCATCATCCCTCTCTGTCCTCCTTTCCAGGTGCTCACTGGATTGACCAGGCCTAGGACATATTCTATGTAGTTTGTATTGAGTTTAACAGACTAGACAGTCTCCTACTGATATCGTATACACAGGGAAATGCCCTAGCTTACAAAATAAAGTCATTGTCTCTTTAAGAGTAGAAAAATTTGCTTAATTTCAAATTCAGACTTAGAATTTTCCAGATTGTTCAAATGAACCTGCTAATATTAGTTGATTGTTTTTCTTTCTGAAATAGGTTTTTGTTTCTTTTAAGGTCTATAATTTTAAAAAAAAGAAAAACAAGTTTCTGGTTTAAAAAAATGTTTTCTCTAGAAATCAACATTCTTTTGCAACAAGCACCATCCCTTGGAAAGATTGTCATTACACTCTGTTGCACTCAGCAGCTCACAATTAGCCAAATGCAATCCCCAGGCTGCCTCCATCCTAGGTGTCTTCTCACTGGACAAAGCAGTGCCCTCAGCCCCTGCCTGAGAAAGCTGGGCTTCCCTGAGGTTTCCAGATGGCAAGAGGCAAAGATAAACTTAGCAGGTAGTCTAGAATTCCTGTGTAACCACTTAGGGGAGAACTCTGGTGAGGCAAGTAGGAGCTCCAGGTGGGATCATCACTAAGAAGGCTCCTCTGCAGGTTAATGTGCAGGAGCTAAAAGGACCTGTCTAAGCCACATCACATTCTGCAATTGCTCAAAGACACTAAAATCTTTTCCAATGTGTGTGAAGCAGAGATAAATTTGCAGGGGGGTGGGGGGGAGGAGCTTCATTTTCTCCATTAAGTCTTAAACCCGCTGTCCTAACTCCTTACCTATCTAGCAATTTAGCAAAAAGTTCTACATTTGCAGATTTCAACGATTAAAAATCAGTGGGGAAAAAAGCAGAAGAAATGGGTAAATGTTATAAAAGTGAGCTGTGAGTGGTATATGCATAATGTTTTAAAGAACTTTGCCTGTGCAAAAAAAAAAAAAAGAAAAAGAAAAAGAAAGAAACTGGGATGCTAACAGTATCAAGTAGAACTGGGTGGAGGAACTGATGTCTCCAAAGTAATTAGCTGTCAATTCCAAACCCATCTAAAACAAGGTGCTGGGACGTAACTTGGAAGATCTCCGTGGAGGTAGTAAGGAAGAGGTGCAATTAAAACAGCAAAAGTGTGTAAGAAATAAATAGCAGCTCTTCTATGCTTGGACCTCTAAAGTGACTTCCCCACCACTGCAGGGGTTTAATAAATCATGCTGATGGTAACAAAGTAGTGGTGTAACATAATGGGGGGAAATGGGATTTAAATGCTGATGTCTCAGTAGCTATGACCTTGAGCAAGTCATTTAATCACTTTTGAGCCTGGATATCTTTATTTCTAAAATGGGGTCAATAATAACTCTTGTCCTCACTATTTCACAGTATAGTTGAGAGAAACATTAATGTAAGTCCTCTTAAAAAGCCAGTGAGGGTACTGACTAGAATTGATACAAAAGGGATTTCTGGGGTGCTAATAACCTCTGTTTCTTGAACAGACCCTACCTATAGGAATGTGTTCCCTTTTTGAAAAGTTGTTGGGATTTCTGTACTTTTATTTATGTAAATTAATTCCCCTAATTTTTTTATTTTAAAAGTACGAGTAGCTCAAAACAGCTTTTTAAAAAATTAAGCTGCTGATGATAACAACAAGGAAAATTGTAAATATGGACCAGAAGCTCACAATGTTTCACTTTCTATCTATCCTATCACACCTGAGGACTCAGGACTCAAAAACAGGTAAGTGATAATCATCTGATCATCAGTTGTTTTCTCTTTTTGTGTTTTGCTTGTCACTGACTAGTATTTTCCTGGTACAGAAAAAGATGGAGGAATGAACCAGGAAGTTTCCTGCATGCTAGCAGCAATAAAAAAGAAAGGAGCCAAGCTGTTCACATCAAGAAAAACATGTGATTAGAGAGATGTGACATGCAAAGAAATTATCTGAAAAGTGAATTCAGTTGGGAAAGTCTAAGCCCCGAAGAGCCCTGAGCAGCTGTTCATGATCAGATTCTCCATCTTTCTGTCAAATGTAATCGTATCCGAGTTGGCAGGGTATTTATTGCTAAAGTCGAAGGGCCAGATTTTACACTAAACATATTTACACATTTACATTCGTGGCCCTATAAACACATCATGTTTCACTGGCTGCGACATCAAACACATTTACCAACAAAAAACATATGTCTAATTACAAAATCATAGAGGAGCAAGTGGCAGCTGATGGCAATGAGTGTGCCTGCCTGTGTGTGTGACTCCCCTGCACCATATCTCACTCAGCACCTGGCAGAGGTAAGAATGGATACAGACAATGCTGGGCCCACTTCACTTGTCCTCTGTTCCATGGCTAGTCTTTGTCTGATTCAGTTCTAAAGGGGATGAGGGAGGTCCTAGTATTCCTATTAGATGCACACTTACCCCACTGGAGGAGCCCTACCAAATCTGCAGGTCCTAGGCAGATTTCTGATTGGAGTTGTTTTTGTACTAGTATGACCTTGAAGTTGCCCCAAAATGACTTCTCAGTCAGCCATAAAAACAGGTGTGAGCAGAATGTGTAGCCAGCAGAGAATTTTTTAGATCATAAACTAGAGAGCTTAATTCCTGGCTTTGGGTAGTGAAGATCAGATCCTTACCCATCAATAGCAGTTGTAATAACACAGTTAGCTGCTCCAAGCTTGGTCCTCCCTCAAGCAAGGAAATCAGAGCCACTGGGGCCAGAGTCAGAAAAACAAAACAGGCATAGCCTCAACCACTGGCCTCAGACAGCCTTTAATAAATGACACAGGCTGGTATTCCATCAAAATAATCACCTTCCAGCAGAATGACCACCTCCCCCTGCTCTCCCAACAGACAAGCTACAGGAAGAAATGGTGGGTTTATAGAAAAAGAAAAACCTTGAAGGGCAGAAGCCTTTTCCTGTGATGGATACTTACTACATTAAGTCCAAGAGTTTAGATAATAAATATATCCAAAATTCCAGTTCCATCAACAGAAAGTTTGAGCAGGAAAGGGCTGCTGCATAAGGGCAGAGCAGTAGAGATGAGTAAATATAAAGATGATTCAACAAGTAAAGAATGGGACCTCCTTGATTTCTTTCCCCCTTCTCCTTCTCAGTTTTATTTTAACCCCCTCTTTCCCCCCTCCTTCCTACTTTCCATCTTTAAGAGGAGAGGAAGTGTCTCTTAAATAAATGGGTGGTGAGGATGGAAAGGAAAGATGTTTAGCAGAAGCACTAGCTTCTTATTTTAAAGAAATAAAATAATTACCCAATAGAGAAAAAAAATAAATCAACCAAGAAACAATCTAAGGTCATGACACCATGTGTGGTACAAGAAGCAATTCAATCCATAAGGGCTTCATTACCCAAGCAATAGATAACATTTGGCTAAATCTAGCTGCAGATTAAATCTCTGCAGCACAACAGAGCCCTGAATGAAGAGGCTCCTTTTTGTGTGGTCCTTCTCGGGAGCTGCCTGAACCATTAGCCCCAATATATCCCTCTCCCTATTAACTGCAATTCCCTCCCGACAGCGATTCGGTCATTTGTCTCCAGGCTCTACGGGGGCGTTTGATGAGTAGAGAAACAAGAAAAAGGGGAGAAAAGCGTCGGGTTAATGAGTTGTAGCAAATCCACACTTTGTAGTTGGAAGGAGGAGAGCTGGTGGCTAATGTTTGTCCAACTGGTTTATTTTTCGAGACCCAGGCTATTGAGGAAGGCTTGTTCAAGCAGGCTTCGTCCCTACAAACACACAAACATCCTTCTGTTTGCCTTCAAAGAAAAGGAGACCAGCGCTGGATTTGCATGCGAATGAGGAGCTGCGGGAGGAGACGTCCTTGCCCATCAAAGGCCTGGGTAGCCCGCGGCCTGGAGGCCTTTGTTCCAGCACCTGCTCGCCTGCGCGGCCGGACTGGGCGCGCCCCACGTTCCGGCTTGCCGGTCCACGACTCTCGGTCCACCGGCCATTCCTCATCCTCGCCGGCCCCGAGGCCCACTACCCACACCTCTGGTCCATACCTCACCCGCCCCGCGGCTCTGGCTTCCCCAGACATCAGCCCCATAGGGGCAAGAAAGCCCACCTCGAACCCTGAGCCCCGAGGCTGGGTAGCTGAAGGTGCGGAGCACAACACTAGAAACCAAGGCGAGCTGGGTTTGCATTTGCTTTTGGGTCAGGGGCTCACGCTGCGCGCCACCTGTTCCAAAACAGCAGGACCGGTTTGAAGCAGGAACCCAGTTCCCGAACCTAGCGTGGCCAGCGCTCGATTGCTCAGAGCCTTCTTGCCATTCTCTGAAGTGTACTGGCAGCCTCAGAGATGGAGGTCCTCCAGGCACTTTATAAAGATGCAAGAATCTGAACCAGAAAGGGCTTAGCCGGAGTTCCTGCTTTAGGGACATCCATGCGTGGTGCAAAACAAAACCATGATTTTGTTCTTCCTTCTTTGTAATTGCTTTCAGATCTAAACTACAGATCAATGCGTTATAGAAGGCCACAAGGTGCACCCTTAGGTGCCCTAATGCCTCTGAATCCTGGGGTTCCAGACATTTTCTGGTCCCATGTCACCTCTCTCTTAGCCTGGGCAGGGTGATTTTACATGTAAGATTTTGGTTTAGCAGTATTTCAATTTGTAGCTGTATATTTAGTGGTAAGTCTGAGGGCGAGTGTTTACACTCTAACCTTTTATTTAACTTCTTTACAAACATCCCATAGGAAGAAAAGCAGAACTCAATTTTGAGGCTGTAAGAGTTGGGTTTTTCCTCCCTCAAAAAGGCTGAAAGGACAGGGCATCAAGAGTGATTATCACTGCAAAATGTCTGCAGTCCTTTAAATATACTACTATTGCAGAGTTCATTAATTTGGTAAAGTTAAATCTTCTGGTCTTCAGATATATAACTGTCCAGACATTTTAAGGAATTTGGGGGAAAAACATTTAATTTCCACTGCAAGCCACTGATATTAGGCATTCAAATTATGTATTAAATATGCCTTGATTTTATTTAGAGCTCACAATAACATTGGTAGCCATCAAAACTAGTCTCGTAGTATTTAGAAGAAAAAAATGGACAATTTGTTAATGACTTGAAATTTGAAAAAAAGACATCCTAAGGCACCCAAATTATATAAATATAATTTACTCAATAAACACCTGATACATTTTCATTTTTTGTTGTTTAAAGCATATACTATCCTAAACTTGAAGATTTCAAGTTATTCAGTTAGGTTACAATTTCAGTGATTGCCTTTGAAGATTAAAAAAATCTTTATTCAATTTCTGGAAATCCTTTCATCAGAAAAACTGGTAACTCTACATGCTAGAAGTATCAAATACAGTTTTATATATCCAAATATTTGCTCATTCAAGACTTTAAAGCTGCTAATTTTTCTATTAAACTTTTAAACTAGAAATTGCCTCTTTGCTGTGTTGCTTCCATTACAAAATACGTTGTACCATTTTTGCAGATATAAACAATACTGTGCTGAAAACCAAGTGAAAATTAAATGAAGTGGAAAGCTCAAAAATCAGATTTTAAATTCCTGTCAAATTATCTTAGGGTAACTGTGACTTTAGTTTTAAAATGCCTCAATCATCTTTATGATGGAGTAGAATCATATTCGAAAATGTATATCAAGATAGTTTATCTGCAGTCATTTAAATATAATTTCTGGTCTGCAATGTTTTTTACCTAGTAAATTTAAGTGAAAAATCATGGTATGGTGCTTTTGTTAAATTCCCTTTGAAAATAACATAAGTTTATCCTGAGCTGAGTTCCTACTCATCCCATGTAGAAACTTTTTCCTAACAGAAAAGAAACTAAGAAGGGAACAACTGAAACCAATTATTTTGGCAGATTTTCTTTGAAAATTAAGCATTTTATTTCTGAAAAAGTGTAAAAATCTTACAATAGTACAATAATAATTGCCAGTAAAATTTACAATACTCCTGTAAAGAATACACAGTAAGTACAAAATAAAAATTCCACATGTCTATTATGATACAAAACACAGGTTAAAATAAGAAATGGTAACTGACTTTTGTTTCTTGTGTAAACATGTTAATCATTTTTTCCTTTTCATGAAAAAGTACACCGGACAAGTATCCTCAAAGAAAAGGCTTTCTTCCAGACCTTTACTGTTTTTGTATCATTCTTCATTTGAACATTATTGATATATTTTTTTTAACGCCTGGACCTGAGAATCTCTACACCTCAAAAAGGCTTAGATTTTTTTTTTTTTTCAGTTTGCCCAAAGTCGCGGAAGCCCCTACTGCCTAGACAGGGCAAGTCCCCACCAGCACCCTCTTCTTCCCCACCCCAGGTAGGGGCTGCAGCTTTGGGCAACTTTGCATAAATAGAAGGACTCGTAGAGCCAAAAAGCGTGCTCGAACTGTTGCCAAAGTCTCCTCCGCGAGTCCGAAGCGGCGAAAAGGGGCGCGCGAGGTCGAGAGGGGCCGTAGGGGCGAACAAAACACCAAACCACCGAGATGGAAAAAAGGAGCCGGATTCCTACCTTCTCTTTCTCAAGCGCGCTAACATAGCGTTTTTAACAATTGGAAATCCTAGCGGTAAAGTTCTCGACGCTGGACAGGGCAGTCCCTTGATGCAGAGTCCCCAGGGCGGCCGAGGAGGAGACGGAGGAGGCGGCGGCCGCAGCAGCGGCTACGAGCGAGCGAGTGAGCGCGGCGGCCGGGCCCACAGCCGCTTGCGCCGCCGAGCCGGGCGCGGGCGGAGCTGCCACCGGCGAGGGCGAGGGTGAGGCCTGCGCGGCGGCGGCGGCCTGCGCGGCGGCGGCGGCGGCAGCGGCGGGGCCCAGGCTGCCCCCGATGATGCTCTCGATGGAGAAGGGCGAGCGCGCCAGCGCAGAGGCGCCCGGGCCGCCCGCCTTGGCCGCCGAGGCCTGCAGGGGGCCGGGCAGGGCGGCGCCGAGCGGGTGCGGCCGGTAGCCGAAGGCGGTCCGGGCCAGCTCGGCGGCCGCACCGTGTGGCGGCGGGGGCGGCGGAGGCGAGTGCGGGTGGAAGGCGGCGGCCGCGGCGGCGGCCGCAGCGGCGAAGAGGGCGGAGGGCGGCGCGTAGGGCGGCAGCTGCAGGCCGTAGCCGCAGCCGTAGGGGCCGTAGCCGTAGGCGTGAGGGGGCGGCGGCGGTGCGGGCGGGAAGAGCGCGGCGGCGGCCGCCGGGTCGCCCGCGCCCCCCGAGGCCCCCGCGCCGCGCAGCAGCAGCGACTCGGCGGCGGCGGCGGCCGCGGCGTTGGGCGGGAGCAGCGGCTGCCGCTTGAAGCGCTTCCTTCGGCGCAGGAAGCTGCCGTTGTCGAACATGTCGGCGGACTCGGGGTCGAGCGTCCAGTAGTTGCCCTTGCCCGGGTTGCCCGGCTCGCGGGGGATCTTGACGAAGCAGTCGTTGAGCGAGAGGTTGTGGCGGATGCTGTTCTGCCAGGCGGGGAACTTCTCCCGGTAGTAGGGGAAGCGGCCGCTGATGAACTCGCAGATCTCGCTCAGCGTCAGCCGCTTCTTGGGGCTCTGCAGGATGGCCATGGTGATGAGCGCGATGTACGAGTAGGGCGGCTTCACCAGCGGGTTCTTGGCTCCGCCACCCGCGCTCCCGCCGCCGCCGCCGCCGCCGCCCGCGCCCGCGGTGCCGCCCCCACCGACTCCGGTGCCTGTCGCCGGGGCCGGCCCTGGGGGCGCCGGGGAGCCTCCCGCCCGCGGGGCCAGCAGGATGTCTTCATCGTCGTCGTCCTCTTCCAGGTCCTCGAGCTCGTCCTCCCCGGCGTACGAGCGCCGCCGTCGCCGCGGTGTGGGGACAGCCAGCCGGGCCCCGTCACCGCCGCCCTCCTCGTCGTCCTCCTCTTCGTCTTCTTCGTCCTCGCCCTCCCCCACCACGTCGATGTCTGTCTCCTCGGCGAGGCCAGAGGCATCGGACATCTCCGTGCTCAGGGTCATAGCTGTCGCACCGCTGCGGCGGGGCGGCGCATAGGGGCGCCGGCCTCCGGCCTCCCTCGGCCCCCCGGCCCGGCTCCCGGGCGGCGGGCCTGGCCCGGGGGAGCCACGCTGGGGGCGCAGCCGCTGCCCTAGCTTCGCAGGGGTTGCCGCGCGGTGGCGGAGTCTCGCGCTGCGACTTTACAACTCCTGCGCGGCCGCGGGGACCGCGCGGTTTCTGTGCACCCTGTGCTCCGCGTGCACTCGGCCGGCGCGGAGGACTTGACCTTCTCCTCTCCCAGCGCCTCTTGTCGCGTCAGCTGAGGAGGGGGTGGCTGGGCCCGGTGGGCGAGTCTGAGCGTCGGCCGCCTGGGAGGGCGAGGACCCGGTGAGAGGGTACGAACAGAGCTCGGCGAGGCCAGGGCTGAGTCCAGAAGAGGGCGGACCTTTCCTCGGCTTATAGCAGAAGGGGGCCTGTCACATGGTGTGCACGTCAGAGCGCGGCCGAGGGAAGGGAAAGAAAGCCTAGGAAATCAGCTCTGCTCCGCAGAGAAAGTTCGCCCGCAGGAGGGGGCAGCAACCGAGAAGAGTGCGGGGAGAGAGGATCCCGCTATTCTTTGCCCAAAAGGCTGATAAACCTGCATTACGCCCTGGCCCGCAGTGGTCTGGACCCGTGCCGCAGCGAGTTTCCAGCTTGCTTCTCCTCAATTAGCCTCCAACCCTAACTTTAGAAGCACTCGCTGCCTATAGGAGCCCTTCCTTTGGGGGACTACCGCTGGTCCTCTGAAGTGGTCTCAAGAACGCTGGGCTGGGGTCTGTTGGGAAGTCCCAGCTCCCCTAGAAAGAGCAAGCAGCCCCCATGGAATCTGATGCGAAACCCCCCAGTTTAAGCGCGGCAATAATTGTTTATTGACCCTTTAACCCATTCCCTTCGGTTCTTCTCCAAAGACATTTGTTTTCCGCCATCTGTTAATAAAAATGCGGTTAGCCTGGCGTTTTAGTCACTTATCTGCAATTGAATGCCCTAGAGACTTGACAGCTAAACTAAGCCACTCTAATGAGAGGATCTCACAGAGTCCATGGGAATAAAGAAAGTAATCATTGAATGCAGAAAAGAAATTTTAAAAATTAGTGAAAACCCAAATACACAAGCAAAAAACTATTGCACTTAATAACGACTTTTAAAAGTACTTTCATATTGGGGAAAGGGTCTCTAGTTTCAGTAAAGATAACATTCTAATCAGCACTTCACAGTAATCTCAAAATAATTACTATAACACAAATTTTTCTACTCAGGCTTAATAATAGAAATAATGACATGAACTTCAAGTAAGATCAACTTTTAAAAATGCATTTTTAGAAAATTCATTAAACATTTTCAATAATTTCTGGTGAAAAGAAATGAGAAATTTAAAATGTAAGACTCAAATTCCACTAAATTCAATTTTCTTTTTTGGGTGACAAGATAGTGGAAACAAGTCAAACATGGTACTATCTTAAGGATACCTATCTTTATCACCAATTAAATTGTTTTAGATAGTGGGAAATCCTAACACTTTGTGGAATTCACATTTCACAGCCATACCTTTTGAATTCTTGCATGTCTGAAATACTTCTATTTCAAAGTGGGGACTTTGCCTTAAAAAGTTTAATTTTCTCATCAAATGACCACTTAACAAGAACTGAGAATAAAACTTGAATAACTTTCTGTGGGAACAACTGCCAGTTGCCCTGGTGTATATCATTTTATCAACCAAGTACTTTTCCCATTTTGAAAAGTTTGGTTACTCCTGTTATCAATCACAGAGCCTCAAAAATAAACTGTTCTCCCATCTAAGACTTCTTTTAAAATCGTTTTAAAACTGGTTTGTATGGCTACTACCAGTTACAATTACAAATGACCCATAAAGTCTATTATAGATCTTTGAAAGATCTATGAGAATGCCTAAAAGTTCTAAATAAATTATTTTTCATTGACTCTCATTTGATATATGGCTGAAGCATTTAATTATTGTAATGGGCTCCGCATTAACCTGAGCCAACATTAATCATCACTATTAATCAGGCATCACATTGCTTTATTGATATAACAAGGAGTCCTTACTAAGGACTTTTAACATCAAAAACTTAAGTTTTGTAAGTGCTCGGTCGGTATCTAAATAAACACCGTAATTTTCGCAGCACTGAGGGCTGGTGTGTGGCGATTTAAAGATGAAATAGTGGAAGAATTTGTTCGCAGGACATTAATTACTTTAGAAGCTCACTTACAGCCATAGTTCTGTTCTGAGTTTCCACCGCCCTGGACTTGTCTGTTCAAGAAGGGCACGGAAATGGATTTAGCGTTCCTTGATCACCTAGTCCACAGGTCCCTTCCCTCCCATAGGTTAAAGGACTCTTCCCCGAAATCGCTCGGAAAAGGGTGGCAAATTGCTCAGGGTTAAGTTGTGAGGATTTACTGAGGTCAGAGCAAAGATCAACCCAAAGAGACTGCTGCAGAGACGGAGAACGTTAACAGAGATTTGGACAAATTTACTAAAGCCCCACATTTAGGCGTTCCCCTTGTTTTGTTTGTTTTAGTCAAGTTACACTTTTGTAAGCGACCTTTAGCTCCGCTCTCGTGAAACCCAAGCGTTTCAGGTCTCGCGCGCTCCCCTTCCGCCCACTTTGTCCCCCACAGTCAGGCTTTATTCCCTCGCGCGCTCCCAGCTTTCAGCCGCGGTTAGGAAATCTCCATCCCACCCCAACCCTTCAAGCTGTTACAAAGAACAGAAAACTTTCCCAGAGGTGGTCTGACAAAGCCACTGGGTGATTGATCCCACTCGCGCAAACACTGTCCGCGTGGATGCGGAAAGCGACGTGACGCGCGCGGGAGGAAGCTGCCCCCTGGTGGCGGTGCGGAGTGGTGCGGACCCTAGCGCTGTCGCGGGCGTCCCAGCTTTGGCCAGGAGCTCGCGGAGCCGCCGGAGTTTGGCAACTGCGAGTGGCAGGCTCCTGGGCGTCTCTCCCTCTGGAGCTTTGGTGCTGCTGGGACCGGGTGGGCGCGGAGGAGTTTCCCCGGACTGCAGGTTTCGGTCCTCCCCACCCCCGGGAGGCGGTTTGGGGGCTAGTAGGTTGAGCCCCAGAGCCTAGGTCACCCAGAAGTGAGAAGCGGGAGCCAAGGAGGCGGGCGCAACCCTCAGAGGTTCTGCCTGTGGTCCTTTGTCCTTGGCTCTCAACAGAGAGATCCACAGGCACAGGCCCTGCTTTGGTGGGTGAAGGCTGGCAAACTTTGGGATGTGAATTCACGAGGCAGGAACCTGGACTACTCCTTGTTGATCCCAGGACCTCACCTATGAATGTGAACCTGAACATGTTTTCAACTCTGGGGACACCTGGAGCTCTTCTTTGAAGAGTTCTTCCGCGGTCCTGTATTGAGATACTGCTTTGTGCCTGTCACTCTCCAAGTGTCCAAAGTCATTATTAGGCAGATGACAAATGCTTCCTGAGTCCCCCAACCTGGAGTGAGAGGTGCTTGGAGTCTCCCTAGAGGGACTTCATCCTGCACTGTCCTTCCTTTCCTGTGTCAGCAGGAGGCTTTACATCCCTTTCTATGAGACCCAAAACTGGTTCTTTGCTGTTTTCTTGTAGCGTATAGTTTACCATTTTAACCATTTTAAGTGCACAGTTCAGAAACATTAAGTACATTTTCATTGTTGTGCAACCATTACCATTATCCATTTCCAGAACTTTCCACTATCCCGAACTGAAATCTGGTATCCATTAAAATACAATTCCACATTCCTCTATGCACCTATCCATCCCCAACTCCTGGGTACCACTATTCTACTTCCTGTGAATTTGTGTACTCTAGGTGTATCACATGAGTGGAATCACACAATATTTGTCCTTTGTGGATAGCTTGTTTCACTTAGCTTAATGTCTTCCAGGTCCATCCATGTAGTTGCATGCATCACAATTTCTTTAAGGTTAATAGTCCATTGTATGGATGTACTATATTTTGTTTTGCCATTCATCCAAAGGAGAACCTGCCTTTCTGGGTTTGAAATCTCAACTTGTTTACAATTTTGAGACTTTCAGACTCAAACTCTGCCCATGATCTTCATTTAAAAACAAAACATAACACAAAATTTGAGTTAAGATTCCTCCAGAATTTGTATCAGACATGATTGTGTTCATTCCTATCTTCATCCCTACTCTATGCCCCCTCCCTTTGCTTTTTGAGAGAGAGAGAGAGAGAGGGAAAAAGAGAAAATCAATTTTATTTATTTTTTCATCTGGTCTTTGTTTCTCAACACTTAGTTGTGTATGTGGTGTTGGGTCCCCAGGTATGCCAGGCAAGTGCTCCAACTGCAGAGCCACTGCTCCAGCCCACCATATATCCTTTTTGTACTTTCTTAATTGTCCTAGTCCTCCCTCTAGGACTCTTCACTTGGGCATTCTTGGGTGGTATAAAACCATAGTAGGTCACTAAGGTAATTTTAAGGTAATGACAACTATTGAAATGGACTTGCTGTGAAAAGGACTGAGTATCTGTGGTTGTACCTCTCCCAAAAGTAGGTACATGGTAACCCGGAGATCCTGTTGGTAACATGTGTTAATCCAGTTTTCAGTGGTAGGTCTTTAGGCATTGTGGTGGGAAGTGAGATTCCTTTATTTTATGAAACCCAGGGACTCAGAAGCATGCCAGACTAGCACTCTCCTGCTGAGCCAAATCACCAGCCAGAGAGATTCCTTTGTAAGGGAGATATTTTAGTGGCCTCCAGTCTCACTTGGCAGCAGTTTCTTGCATAACAGCTCCTTAAAAAAGTGTTTCCTGGCCTGAGCATAATTCAGAAATCCTCAGGAATTCAGAATGTCAGCAGAGGTCTAAATCTGTGTTTTATAAGAGCGAAATTATTTACACTGACTCAGGAATTTTCATTACCACAGTTAGCTTGGACTAGCCCTCCATCCCAAACACACCCACACAGACCTATTTACCTCTGTATCTCAGTGGTTTGCAGTGGTACACATTTAAATTTTGCACCCCAAAGTCAAAAGTTCAAAACTATTTTTATCATAAATCTAATTGCAAAATATACACATCTCCATTCCAGAGAGGACTTTTCATCTGGGGAGCTATTCTAAACACAAAACCCTCAAGAGTACATATTTTTGGCTTTGTAATCTTTTGAAAGTCACATTATTTAATAAGTTAGTTTTCTGGAAACAGTATCTTTTAATTTTAATGTAAGAATAATTAAGAAATAATTTTACAGATTGAGTAACCCTTAATCAAAATGCTTGGGACCAGAAATATTTCAGATTTCTGTTTTTTAAAGATGTTGGAATACTTGCATGTACTTATTTGAAATATCTGGGGGATTGGACCTAAATCCAAACACAAGATTCATTTGTATTTCATATATGCCTCACATAAACATGTGTAACCTGAAGGTAATTTTATACAGTATTTTTAGTTTGTCTATGTTTTGACTATGACCCACGTCATGAGATCAGGTATGGGATTTTCCGTTTGTGGTGTTACGTCAGCACTCGAAAATGTCAGATTTTGGGGTTGAGAATGCTCAACCTGTACTATGTCTAGAAAGAGTGCATTTATTTCTTTTCCATTTGTACTTCACCCAGGGGCTGTGAAGAGAAATGTCTCTCTTCACAGTGGTTTTAGGGATAAAGTGGTTTTAGGGATATCGCTGACTAAAGACGCACTGAAATAAAAAGCACACTTACAAGGCCATAAGAATAATTACATTCCATGAATTGTAATGATTTTGTGTGTTTAAAATGCAGAGTGACTAGCATCCTCCCTCCTTTCTCCTCCTTCCTCCTTCACTCCCTCTCCTCCTTTCTTTTCTTGCGAGCTCTCCCCCCATCTCTCCCTACCTGTCCAAGCCTAGAACTATCTATCACCTGCAAATATGTAAACACGCTGAAAACTCATTGTCTATCCCAGGGGCAGCACTTCACAAGGTATGGTGTTCTAACACCAAGCGGGGGTTGCTGGTTGCTGCTGTTAAACTCAAGCATAAGCCCCTCTGTAGACAACACCTCAACTTCTTGCACTAGAGGCTTGTGGGCACACCTTCTCTAGAAAGCTGTGGCTGGCTCCCTTCCGAGAAAGGAAGAAAAAAAATTGGGAAAGGGCCCAAACCAGGAATTTACAGAGGGTAATGCAAATCATGGATAATCATGCAAAATAGGAGAAATTACTATCAAGTAAGCAAATCACATGAGAGTGGATTTGAGCTAAGAACTTAGTTACACTGTGCTTGTGCAAGTTTAAAGGAATTCAGACTTTTAGCAAACAATCGGCAATACAGAAATGGTTCTTAGTGCCCATTACTTTTGATCCATTCACTCTAGGATTCTATTCTAAAGAAATAACCAGAAATAGGAATAAACATTTATGTGCAAAATGTTCATTGCAGTGATTTTTTTAAGGGGTAAAAATTGGAAATATTTCAAATACCTGAGACTGAAATATATTACTATATATCCTTATGATGGACTATTTTCCAATCATTAAAAATTAGGTCTTTGAACAATTTTAATAACTTGAAAAATCTTAAAGATTAATAGTGAGAGGGTTGGAGCAGTGGCTCAGCCTGGCATGCACGAGTGTGCGGTTTCGTACCTCAGCACTACGTACACCACAATGTGTCAGAGCAACAAAAGTCACATGAAAAACTAAGTAAAAATTGTTCCTCTCTTTCTCTCTCACTGTCCCTCTTTCTTTAAAAAAGTAGTAAGTGAGAGGTCTGTGTAGATAATTCTGTACACCATTTTCTTAATTTTTTAATGTATAAACAGAATACTGGAAGAAAATACTCTAAAAGGTTGGTTCTCTCTTGGTCATGGAGCTATCAATGGTTTTTATTTTGTTATTTATATTGCACTTCTCTGTGCTTTCCAAAATTTCCACAATGAACTGTTTCCAAATTGTAGAAATGTGGGACACAAGGAGCTCAGTAGTATAGAAGAAAGACTCTAAATGGGATAATTTATATCATCTGAATCACAAAAATTATAACATCAAGAACTTAAACATAGGAAGGGGGAAGAGAACTTAATAGTAACAATAAACTAGAAAAAGAATAGAATTTTTTTTTAAGAGAGAGAGAGTGAGAGAAAGAGAGAATCAATTTTATTTATTTTTTTCATCTGGCCTTTGTTTCTCCAACACTTAGTTGTTCATGTGGTGCTGGGGTTTGAACCCAGGTCCTTGCACTTGCCAGGCAAACAAGTGCTCCAACCACTGAGCAACCACTCCAGCCCCAAGAAATAGTAATTTTAATATTTATTCATTTATTGGTGCTGGGGGTCAAACTCAGGACTTCATGCATGCTAAGTGATGGATATAGAAAATTACCAGAAATCACTCATGTAAGTCAGACAGCAACCCCACTACTCACTGTTTCAAAATCTACTGACTTGGGCCCTTATCAGAAAAATCACACTTTACTGAAACTCCCATTTTAACCAGAAAACTCAACTTTGGACTCATCCCCTCTCATTCCCTCTATATCCACCCCAGACTGTAAGCAGCAGGTGGGTCCCAGACTCCCCTGGCCCTCCTCCCCAGTTTCTCCCAAGTAAACCTGTGTTACTGTTGAGCCCTCTGCTCTCCTTTCTCTTTCTTTCCTTCGTTTGCCTCTTTTCTTACACTAAGCATGCATTTTACCACTGAGTTACACCCCAGCCCCAATAATAATAATAAACCCTAGTGGATACATTAAGAATAAAGAAAACAATAGGTGAAAACAGAGAAGAACGGATCGACGCTGAAGATCAGTGTAAGGGACTCTCCCAAAAGCAGCAAGAAAGGAAAAATTTTGGCTCCCAAAATCATTTTAGTGAGTTTTGACCAGAACCCAGAGAGAAGAGAACAGAGCAGAGCAAAATGGATGGGATGGGGACGGATAGGGTAAGCTAGGCCAGGCCAGGCCAGGCCACTGTAGGGCACATAACAATGCTAAGGATTGTTTGTGACACCTTTGTTTCAGTTGTTCTATTTTTACGTGTGCATGTATACATTGAGTTACTATGTAAAATTAATCACTGCACGCATCACAATAAGGAAAATATTTGAAAGCTACTCTTTAATATCCCTTTCTACCTTCTCTGGAACTTTGTTAATTACCATCTTCTCACACCATTTTCACCTCAGCCTTACCAACAGCTTCCAACCCCTTGTACCTAACGATAAAAAGAAACAGAAATGTTCCCCTCTCCTTTGCCAGTGTAAGCAAGTGCCCCCTTGCTTCACTGCCTAATTTTTCAAATGCCTTGTTTGTCCCCATTTCTTCCGTGACATCTGAGCAATTCTGGAAGTCCTCACAGTATTGGTCCTACTCTGCACTCCGCTACTGTGTTTATAAGTGTGGCACGGAAAGTCCAGCAATGCAGATTTTGGAAAAGCTGTGTAGTAATCTACTGTTATGGACAAACCAATTCTGTTTATGGATGCCTTGAGTGACTTAGAAGTTTTTGCTGGGAATAAGAGTGTATGAACATCTCCTTGATTCCTTGTTTTCATTTCTTTGGGGTATTTACCTTGAAGTAGAATTGATTGATTACATGGTAATTCTATTTTTAATTTTTAATCTTTTTGTGGCTCTACCATTTTACATTCCTACCAACAGTGTCCACAGGTTCCCATTTTTCTACATCCTCACCAATATTTAATATTTTCTGGTTTTTGTGTTTGCTTGTTTGCTTTCATGGTAATCCATCCTAATGGGTATGAGGCATTTTTTTTATTTCTAAACAGCATTGTTTAGCTTGGAAATCATCCTTCTTGTCTCCTGTGCAGTATGTAATGATGCAGACAAGATATGCTTGAAAGGGAAAAGAAATTCAAGAAATTTCCAGGCCTTTCCATAATGGTAAGCAAAGAGATTTTAAAAATGAATGCACACAACAATTTATTCATGCAGAACCTCTGAGTTTCCAGTTTTATCCATGAGACTTCTCCAGCAGTCCCAGCAGGATGGTCATTACACTTTAGCCAGGAACTTGGGAGGCTGAGGCAGAAGGATGGCAAGTTTCAGACAGCCTCAGTTCAAGGGATGTAGCTCAGTGGTAAAGCACCCCTAATTATTCCTCAGTAAAGCTGCTGGGATTTTAAAATCCCCCCCCCCATGCCTCACATAGATTGGAATTTACTAAAATGAATTTTATATAAAAATAAAGGCAATGCAAAAAACTAAAAAGAAGAGTAATCTAGGGAATAATGAGCAGGTTTGCATTTTTCTCATGTGTGTGTGGATTCCCAGAGTCTGATGAATGGGCCTGTGTCTTCCTGACCCTGCACCCGAGGGAGGAATTCCCATACATCACTTTGGTGAGCTGGTTTGGTACTGCTGCCTAGCTTGGTGGAAATTTTAGTTCCTAATATGGTCTACTTTCTCATTCTTTCCCTGTAACCGTCTATATTTCTCAACCCTTAACAGTTGGGAACTTTTGTTTTTTAACCTGGACTCTAAGCTCCAAGTGAGGAACATACTTACTTGTGGGACTCCCAGATTTCCTGCCTGCTCCAGGCAAAATAGCACCGACCTTGCCAAAGAGTCATTAACCATCTTGGAAGTTACCCTGAAAATCCCACCCTCAGCCCTGAGCCACTGAACTCTGTCCTCTTTGATTTGTCTGAAATTCACGTATCAGTGGCATATTAAATTGACAGAATCACCTATTGTTCTTCACTATGTCCGAGCCTAATTTCTGTAAGGGCCAGGAGAAGTATGCACCATCATCCAGGAGCTAAAGTACCTAGTAGCTTCAATAAAAACATCAGTCTTATTAGAGAACAATCTGTGAACAAAAATAATTTTCAAGACATATTACAAGCTACTTGTAACAAATTATCCCCAAATTTTGTGGATCAAAGCAATGATTTCATTATGCATGCAACTTCTGTGACTCAAGAATTCAGAGCAGACACAGAAGGGTTTAGGCAAAAATTTGCACCACAGTATCTGGGGACTCATCTGGAGGGTTTAAAGACTGGGATGAATCCAGGGCTGTGGTGGGAATCGCATGCACGTGTCTTAGTTCTTATCTCCAGCAGTTGATGCTGCAGGTCAACGTGGTTGACTAGAGTAGCGACATGTGAACTTTTCAAGTGGCCTGGGCTTCCTTGTAGACTTGTTTCCCAAGAGGATCAGTGGCAGCTGTATTGCCTTTTACGGCCTAGCTTTGGAAGTCATTCATCACTTCCACAGTAGTCAAAGCCACCCAGATTCAAGAGGAAGGAACTGTTCTAGTTTACTAGGACTGCCATGACAAAAACACCACAGATTGGGTGGCTCAGACAGAAACTGATTATCTCACCACTTTGGAGGCTAGGAGTCCAAGATCCAGATGTCAAAGCGTGGCTTCCTTCTGAGGGCTGTGAGGGAAGGATCTGTTCCAGACTTCCCTCCTTGGTTTGCATATGGCTGTTTTCTCCCTGTGTCTCTTCACCTCATCTTCCTCTGTGTGTGTCTCAGTGTCCAAACTTCCCCTTTTTATAAAGACAGCAGTTATATTGGATTAGGGTCGACCCTAATGACTTCAATTTAACTTGATCCCTATTGTCAAGACCCTATCTCCACATAAGGTCACATTCTGAGGTACTACTGTTGGTTAGACAACATGTGAATTTCAGAGAAAAAAGCAATTTAACTTAAGAGGAACACAGACTTAACTCTCAATAGGATGAATGTCAAGGTCACTATGTAAAAAGTTGGGGCTGAAGCTGTGGCTCAGCAATTGCAGCATTTGCCTGGCATGTGTGAGGACGCGGGTTCGAACCCCAGCACCATGTACACAACTGAGTGTCAGAGCAACAAAAGCCACATGAAAAACTAAATAAAATTGATTCCTCCCTTCTCTCTCACTTTCTCTCTCTCTTAAAAACAAGTGTATGGGGAAGACTTTGTTATTGCCATCTTTGGAAGACACAATCTTGTACATCATGATATAAAAAGTTGAATGAAGAGAGTCTATGGCAGCTAATACTACACATTTTATATAAATCAGCTCCCAACATGAAACATAATTTGGGGGAAAAGCAACTTATATGTTTCATATTTTTCTGGTGGGCCAAGAACTCAAATAACAACTGTCTGATTCCAAGCAAGAGCACTAGAAAATCTATGGTTGACTCTTTCCCAAGGTGATGAAAGGATGTGCTTCAAAACCCTGTGCTTCGTAGCAGCATTTCCAGAAAATTATTGTTTCTGGCACAAGGATTCACTCTGCTTTAAGATAGTCTGCTCATTTGCTTATTTGTAGCAGACTCTCACTATTAGCAGCTATCATTCATCTCTGACCAATCTTGTCTTCACTTAGAGGAATTCCTGCCTGTTAGTTTTGTATGCAAAGAATATTTAAACATGCATTATTACCAATTTTAGGAGAAACAAATTATAATGGTACTTGCTATAACAATAAATATCATCATGTCTCATTTTTGCCATTATTGTTCCTACTTGAGAGGAATCTTAGAATGAAAAATGAACTGTACATATGGGTAGGCCTCCCACCAAACCCACAAAGGTTTTGGTAACTCTTATTGCTCCAACACTCATCAGCAAATTTTCTGCAACACCATCTAATAAAGATTGCACAAAATCCAACTTTGTTTTGCCCTCTCTAAAATGGAAACTTACCTTTAAAAAGTGGAGTAGAGAGACCTAGTTATCCCACAGTCCACTGGATGAATGTTCAGTTGTCTTTGGAGCATTTCTCATTTTTGCTACTTGGATTTTCCAGGCCTCTTTTGTATTGGTCAGCTTTCCCATCCCTGCTCACCTGGGGAACATACACCACCAGGCACACCACAGATCTACTGACTTAGAATCCCTAAAAGTGGAGTCTAGGAATTTATTTCACTTTGTTTTGTTTTAGAAGTTCCCCAGGTAATTTTGATGATCAGTTAGGTTTGGCTACTATAGATCAATGTGTTCAAATTCAGATTCCTTAAATTTAGCATTAAAAAGTTCCTCTGTCTCTGCCCAACTCTAAAACTGTGACCCTTGCTCCTTCTCATTCCATGATTTTCCCCATTAACAACATTGAACTAGCATAACTCACAATATTTGATACACTGCTTCACTCTGGTGGGCTCTTGCCCAGGCAGAAGACCCTCCACCTACCTTGACTGCTGCTATGGTTTCAGTGTGGTTTGTCCCCTCCGAAATGCATGCTGCAATTAGTCCCCAAGATGGTAGTATTTAGAGGTGATAGGACATTTGACATTAGAGCTGATGACATCCTGGAGAAATCACCCTCATGAACAGATTAATGCCTTTCTCCTAAGAGAGTGTTGTTACAAAGTGAGACCGCCTGCCATTCAAGTTTTGTCTTTCTCACTTGCCTCTCTGTTTTTCTGTCATGGGATGAAGCAGCACATGGACTTTGATATATGCAACCTGGGGCTGGAGTGGTGGTTCAGTGGTATAGCACTTCCCTGGCATGAGTGAAGACTCAGGTTCAAACCCCAACACCACATACACAACTAAGTGTTGGAACAATAAAAACCAGATGAAAAACTAAATAAAATCTCTCTCTTCTCTAAAAAAATAAAAAATAATAAAATAAAAATGACGTATGCAACCCTGTGATCCTGAGCTTCCAGCCACTGGAACTGTGACTTTAATCAACTTTTCCTTTATAAATTAAGCAGTTTTGTGTATTCTGTTAAAGCAACAGAAAACAGACTAAGGTAACTGCCAAAGAACTTGTTTTTCTTCCAAAATCCAGATCCAGTGTTTGCTTCCCTAGAGCTCTCCTGGATGACCTCACCCCCACCCCTCTGCATTGCCACTGTACCTCATTCACACACATGGAAATATACTTGCTCACCCCTCTCCCTGTTACGGGGTAGTCTCCTTGAAGGCAGGCTTCATGCCATCTTCACCTTGGTATACTCAGCAGCTGTTAGTTAGATTTGGAATGTCCCCCAAAGGCTCCTGTGTTGAAGGCTTGTACTCAAAGCAGCATTGTCCAGAGATGGGGCTTTGGGGAAGTGATTGGATCATAAGGGCTCTGACATCATCAGTGGATTACTTCAATGATGAGGTTTTTTTTTTAATTAGATGAATATAGAGTTACAATTGAGGGGGAATCATTGTCAAACAATCAAGAACAAATATATATTTACATAGTTATCCAAGGCTGATGCCATGTCATGGATGCCCCCTTGGGTTCCCCAATGATGAGTTCTTGACTGACGGGGCTATTGGGAAGTGGTGGAAACTGCAGGAGGTGGGGCCTATCTGGAGGAAGGAGCTCACTGGGTGCATGCCCTGCAAGGATACAAGGATGCACACTGTCGCTACCCCCAGCACCCCCTGCTGCCATGAGATAAACAGTTTTATTTCACCACACCCTCCCCACCACAGCCACACCACAGCCCTGCAATAAAAGGAATTGAGTGACTATGGAGTATAACCTCTAAAGTATGAGTCAAAATAAATTTTTCCTCTTTTATGTTGTTTATGTAAGGTATTTTATCAAAGCAATGGAAAGCTATCTAACACAGTAGTTATCACAGGACTGGATTGAATGGAAAAAAAACTGGCTTGGGGGAAGTAAGCAATGAGTTCTTTATCAAGAAGTTAAGTCTCCCTCTTTGTAGAAGCTGCTCAATATTATGGTATTCAACCAAGCTGTTCTGTGTTTCATTATTCTGCCTGGCCCTGAAGTGATTGGGGAGATTTTCTCTCAGTGACCAACACAGCACACACTAGTTTTGTTTTTTGTTCTTAGCAAGAAAGCAGGTCCCTATAAATAGGAAAACAGATTTCACCAGTACTTGCAACAAACTTGAAGGACACTAATAGTGTCCAAGAAAAATAAATCAAACCAAGGCCTTCCCTGGCACAGACACTTGCCTCCCCCTTCCATATTTCATGCTTTCTCTTTACATCCCAGGCAACAAAGGACCACATTTGCTTTCTAGTGTCCCCTTCCCTACTTTTGCTATCTCTTCTTTTCTTGTTAACTTGATCAAGGTTACAGCTGCAGCCCATAACAGACTCTTCCAATTTAATGCTATCAGTTTTCAGCCAACAAAAGCTTTACAGATTATATAAAAACTCAGTCACACCAAGAAACTTGGCATCACTCATCTGGAAACTGGGGACTTGGTATTGCCCAACATTCAGAGGCCTGTGGTTCTTGCTTGTTCTGGCCAATCTCTGGGAGGAGCTGAGCAGGATCCATGAGCACTTGAGCAACAATGATACAGCTGTTCTTACCTTTAGGGGGCATCAGTGTCCCCAGAAGGCTTGTTACAAGAGAGGTTGCTGATTCAATGGGCCTGAGGTGTGACCTGAGAATTGTATTTCTCAAATGTTCCTAGGTTCTCACTTTAAGAACCACTGAGGTAGAGAGCGTTGAGGGGATGGGGAAAGCTCCCAACCTGACTCATTAAATCCATCTTCATATTAGACATCTCAGAACCACCAGGGGAAATTTATAAACTCTGGATGTTTAGGCCACGTCCCATTACAATTAAACTGTCTTATCTGAAGGTAGGACCAGGCAATCAGTATTTTTAAAAACTTCCAAAGTGTTTTCAATGTGTACCCAAAATTGAGAATCAATGATCTAGACCATCACTTCTCAACCCTTATTCCAATTAGAGTTGCATGGGGCTGGCGGGAGGAGGGCACTCCAAGTCAATTAAATCAGAATATTCCAAGTGTGAAACCTAGGCTTTCTTGCCTCCTCCCTGCTCCAGTTTACTCAGATTTTTGAAGGTTCATTCAGTGTTTACGATCACTAATGTATACCCTATTGCTATTATAGTCTGTCATTTCTTTATTTCCTTTTTTTTAAGAGCGAGAGGGATAGTGAGAGAGAAAGAGAATTTTATTTAGTTTTTCATGTATCTTTTTTTGTTGCTCCAACACTTCATTGTGTACATGGTGCTGAGGTTCCAACTGGTGTCCTTGTGCATGCCAGGCAAGTGGTGTAATTGCTGAGCCACTGCTCCAGACCCATAATCTGTCATTTCTGTTACAGCTAAGAACCTCTTTCTTGGGGTTGGACTGTAGCTCAGTGGTAGAGCACTTGCCTTAACATGCACAAGTCCCTGGGTTCGATCCATAGCACAGCCAAAAAAAGTAAAAAATTAAAAAGACCCCTTTTATTTAGAACAAAAGTGCTTGGGATCATTACATTTTGAAAACTAGTCTGCATAGTCTGGGTGGGAGTAGGAACACAAAGGATGGCTCCCCTAGAAATAGGGCCAGCCAGACCTTCTCCTAAAATTACCTGGAGCAGCAGTTCTCAGTGTTCAAGGACTTGCAGCATTAAGTGTCACTTAAGAGTTTGTTAGAAATGCAAAATCTCAGGTGCTACTCCAGAAATTCTGACAGTAGACACAATGGACTGAATGTGTGTCTCCCTCAAAACTCAAATGTGGGGTCCGGAGCAGTGGCTCAGCAATTAGAGTGCTTGCCTGGCATACACAAGGACCCAGGTTCAAACCCCAGCACCACATACACAACTAAGTGTCAGAGAAACAAAAACCAGATGAAAAAAATAATGTTGATTTCCTCTCTCTCTCTTAAAAAACAACAACAACAACAACACGCACACATACATACGCCCCTCAAATATGGAAATCCTAACTTAAAATATGATAGTATTAGGAGTTGGGCCTTTGCAAGGTGGTTAGGAGCCCTCATGAATGTGATTAGTACCCTTGTACAAAGGGACCCCAGGGAGTTCTCTAGACTTCTTTCAACCATGTAAGGACATAGTGAGAAAATGGCATTCTGTAACCCAGAAGAAAACCCTTACCAGAACCGGACCATGACAGCACCTTGATCTCAGACTTCCGGTTTCCAGAATCATTAGAACTAAATTCCCATTGTTGATGAGCCACCCCATCTGTGGTGCTTTGTTATAGCAGCACAGCCAGACAGTACAGTGGGGTTTAACAAATCCTTCAGGTGATTCCCCTGTATCTACCAGGAAGATAGCATTTCTGATGTTGATTCATCTCTTCAAATTTAGACACCTTTCCCACACTGCTTCTCAAAAAGAAGACTGTAGCAACAATAGTAGCAGCAATGTCAGAAGCTGCTTGACTTCATGTGCCTCAGTGTCACATGGAGCACTCAGATCTCCTCCATCCTCCACCCGTGTATGCTCTTGGGTCCTGACCTTTCCGTTTTGCCTTAGGATTTTATGTCCTTAACATGAAGGCCATAGGTAACCCCCAAGATCTGACAGCCATGAACATTCAGTGGTTGCTCAGAGATGGTGCTGCCAGACCAAAACAATTAGTGTGTCTTAGGAGACCCTCTGGCTGTTGCTTGCCTATCTTTCATTCTCCATTTCCTCACCAGATGGGGTGACATACACTCCAATTATTATTCAAAGCCACAGCCCAGGAGCCTGTGCAGCTGGTGAGCTGGATGGGGGCCATTCTGGGTTTAACACATTAGTGTTACCAAAAGCCAGAGCATTCCTCTTGACCTGGAAGCCCATGAAATGAAATAGGAAGCAGTTCTTTTTTTGTTTGTTTGTTTGTTAAGAACCTTGTCAAGAGTTAGCAAGGCCTGGTGGAGTGGTGTAATACCAGCAGCTTGGGTAGCTGAGGCAGGAGGATCACAAGTTCAAAGCCAGTGTCAGGAACTTAGCAAGGCCCTAAGCAACTTAGCGAGACCTTGTCTCAAAGTAAAAAATTAAAAATGGGCTGGGGATGTGGCTTAGAGGTTAAGCGTCCAGGGTTCAATCCCCAGTACAAAAAATAAATAAATAAATAAAGAATTAGCAAGGCCGTAAGACAGTATGAGGCCCAGAGCTTGGAAGAGAGACAACATATGAGATGTGCAGTGACTCCTGCAGGTGAATAATCCCATTGCTGGTTCTTCCTAAAAGGAAGTATGATCATATACTATTCCTCAGAATTTAACCTGATCCCCACAACACTGTGAAGTTAGTATTATTATTACTAATTACAGAAATATACACACTTAGAAAAGATTAAATGACTTGTCTGAAACCCCACGATTAAGAAGCTGAGATCCATGCTCGCTCTCTTACACTACCCAGCCTTTGCTGGTCACACTGCATGTAAGTGCCAGCCTCAGGTTGTTTCTGCTAGCACATTACATTTTCTGATATACACGCTAAAAGTGAAAACATTTTTGAAAAGAGACCAGAATAAATGTGTACTGGTTTTCAAATTAATTCTTGGGATGTTCTTTAAAAACCTAAAGCACACACAAGGAAGAAAAGGGAAACTCAGGTGACGGTATCAGAAACTACGTGTGTTCCTAGCACTGTTTCTCCTCTACTTTCCTGCTATCCAATTTCACATCCCAGCAAGAACTTCTATCAAGTTTCCAGTTGGGATGACCAAGTCTAATCCCACACTCACCTCCTCAGGAGCGCTCGGCTCTCTGTCCCTGACTGATCTACCCTTTCCCCCAAACTCTCTCCTTAATTACACCTATGTATGAGGCATGAAGGGTAACTGCTTCCCCACATCCTTGTCAATATTGAGCACTATGTTTTTCTAAAATCTATTATAATAGTAAAAAAATAAAAATCTAATTTCAACTTGCATGTCCTTAATTGACATTGAATTTGAATTACCTATATGCTTGAATTTTTATTCTCTGTGGACTGCCTGTTTTCTTCACCACCTTCTTTATGGAAGTGATTCTTGTTTTTGGTACCAGGGATTGAACCCAGGAGCATTTAACCACTGAGCCACATCCCCAGCACCCCCCCCCCCACCTTTTTTAAGAGAGAGGGGCAGTGAGAGAGAGAGAGAGAGAGAGAGAGGAAAGAGAGAAGCAATTTTTTATTTAGTTTTTCATGTGGCTTTCTTTTCTCCGACACTTCGTTGTGTACTTGGTGCTGGGGTTCGAACCTGCGTCCTCATGCATGCCAGGCAAGTGCTATAACTGCTGAACCACTGCTCCAGCTCAGCCACAGCCCTATTTATTTCTTATTTAGAGACATGGTCTCACTAAGTTGCTTAGGGCCTTGCTGAGTTGCTGAGGCTGGGTTCGAACTTGTGATTTTCCTTGCCTCAGCCTTCTGAGCCACTGGGACGACGGGCTTGCACCATTCTGCCTGGATTAGAAGTGATTCTCATTAACATAATTAGAACTTGCTATTTACCAAGGATATTAATCCCTTGTCAAATACTTGGTCCTAATTTGTATTTTTACTCTGGTGTTTTTTTGAAACAGGAATTTTCAGTTTTATGTGATCAAATCAATGGTTTCATCCTTTGGGATTATTCTTAGAAAGACCTTCCCCATGCTAAGCTTTCTTTCTTTTTCTTTTTCTTTTTTTAAGAGAGAGGGACAGTGAGAGAGAGAATCAATTTTTATTTAGTTTTTCATGTGGCTTTCATTGCTCCAACACTTTGCTGTGTGTGTGGTGCTGGGATTCAAACCCGTGTCCTCGCTCATGCTAGGCAAGCACCGTAACTGGTAAGCCACAACTCCACCCCCATGCTAACCTTTTAAAAACATGTACATAGACCTTTTAATACAGTTTTATGTTTCATTTTCTATATTTAATTAAGCTGGAATTGGTTTTGTTGTAAAATATAGATAAGATTCTAAAGTTTATGTTCTCTCTCAAACATTTGTTCTAACACCTCTTCCCGAGTGAGATCTACTTCCTTGTTAATTTAGTGCCACCTTTAGTATACACTGCATGTTCACATACATTTCCGTTTCTTTTTAGACTCTCAAGCCTATTAAGTGATTGATGTATTCTTCTGGCAATAGCACACTGTTTTAATTTCTGTAACTTTATGATATGTTTAAAGACCTATCAGAACTAGTTCAATCCCTCTTTAAACACTTTTCAGATATTTTGGCTACTACTGAACATTTGTTCTTGTAGATTAATTTTAGAATAATTTTGTCAAAGATTGACTTTTCAATTTATTGTCCTAGGCATCTCTGCATGCATCTTTCCAGTGATCATTCTTTTCAATATTCTATAATCTTTCCAATATTCTATAATCATTATCTAGTACCTACTGTTAACCTGGCACTATGGTAGAAGCTGGAGATATAAAAACAAATTTGACTCAATCCCTGCCCTCAAGAGGCTTATAATCATATAAAGGAAATATATTCTAATCTGCATCCAAAGTTCTAAGAACCAGGAATGACAAGGTAAGCATACCAGTCTCTTTTAGTTCATTTTCCATTGCTAGTAACTCAATACCACACACAGGGTAATTACAAAGAAAATGAGGGAATTTTGGTTTGTTGTTCTGGTTGAAGGTCGAGGGGCTGCATCTGGCAGAGCCTTGAGCTGGTGCAGGTGATGTTTCCCTTCTTATAAAGCCTTCCAAATTCAATCATGGGGGCTTTTATCTAATGGTAATCATCTAATGCTAATCACCTCTCAAAGACCCCACCTCTAAACGCCAGTCAGGTTAAGTATCCACCCTCTTATTATCTCATGGTGGGGATTAAACTCTAATATAAGTTTTGTAGGGGACAAACAATATTTCAACATAGCACTGTCCAAAGAATGTGTGCACAAGGACAACTGGCCGTGCTCAGTCCAACAATTCAGATGCTAATCTCATCGGAAGCACCCTCATAGACTTATGGAAAAAGAAAGTTTAATCAGATATCTGGGTATCCTGAGACCTAGTTGATACACAAAAAATTAACCATCACAGGGTTACCAAAATTTCAAATATAAATGCTTGGGGGAATTAAAACAAAACTGCATTCCTTTTTTGTTTTTAAGAGAGAGGGCAGAGAGAGAGAAAGAGAGAGAATAGATTTTATTTAGTTTTTCATGTGGCTTTTGTTCCTCCAACACTTCAATGTGTATGTGATGCTGGGGTTTGAACCCCCGTCCTTGTGCATGCCAGGCAAGCGCTGTAACTGCTGAGACACCACTCCAGCCCCAGATGCATTCCATTTTAACACTATATTTCCAGTTTCTCCTACCCCATGCTAAAAGTTCTTTTCAGATTTTGTTTTACATGCTGGCAATAGTGCATGCCCTCCCCACAGTACAGCTCTTTATATCTTCCAAAGCCTTACTTGCATGTTTTATGTCATCTATAACCTGCTCCCCCAACACTCACACAATCTTGTGCAATGGGCAGATATCATAATTCTCACTTCAAAGAAGTAAAAATGAATGTTTTAACTTGTTCATACATAAGTGATTGGTCCAAAGGACATAGCTACAGAGCCATGCCTGGAAATTCAGTCTCAGATTCCTAGACCAGTTCTCTGTCACACCCTGTGGCTTACCAAGTAAGCCCAATCTTTTTGTTTGACATAGTTCTAATAGTACTATTCCATCTATCTTCCATGTACAATAGTATTTCTACAAGAAGATCCTGGAATTCCTTTATACCTCACCTCTACCTCTCATCTCCCACCACCTTAATGAAAAGAGAAATTCCCCTTTCTTTATATTCTTCTGTCCCAGCTAAGAGGGATAAAGCTAGGGTGAGACTAGGGTGAACACTTGCTTAGAAGCCAATGATGTGGGGCAGAGGGGAAATTGGCAAAGGTTCAGAAATTGCAACTGATGTGACTTCCTGCTGATCCATCTCCAAGGGCCCCAGCTGCATCCACAGGCACCCCAACCACTAACTTCCTTTTCTACTACCACCACTAGTAGCATCTGAACAGAATCTCTCTCCTCCTCTGGGCAACTGACAAACAGAATTCAGACTCAGCTTTCACCTCTTCAGATATACCTTTCAAAAGCACACACGTGTCCTTAAAGTGTTTTTGTTGCCTTTTTTTTAGTCTTATGGGCTTGTGTGGCTAGTAGCTGTGTATAAAGGGGAAGGGCCTGGAACTGAAAAAGCAGAAAGACTCCACCTTTAGTCTTCTGCCTCTTTTGCAAAAGAAAAGAAGATACTTCCTCCATTCTCCATACCCTTAATTCTTTGGAACTAACTGGGATAAAAGATTATTTGCACCTTGTTCTGACCAGACTATTTTATTTCTGGAGCTGAGACTTAAAGAGGGAGGAGTTTGGGGTAAGTGGGGAAGTGGAATGGAGGCTGCCAAGATTCACACTGAGGGTAGCTGGAAGCTGAGAACATCTGCAGGGCATGTTCTTCCTGACCTTAGCCTCCAGACCTCATCCTGGCCCAGCTGGAGCAGTGAGGACCTGAGCCAAAGGAGGGGCAAGAAGGATGAGAAATATGAATTCCAGCGAAGAAGAGAGCTTCCCATAGTGGACCCCAGGGCAGGAGAGATGGGAGGGTGGGGCATTTAGCTTCTCAAGCCTGTGTGTGGGCTGGGTGGGGGTAGTGGGGTGCTATTTGGCAACCTGGGGAACTAAGCAAAGTTCAGGCCTGTAAGACCAATTGCAAAGCCTGCTTCTGTATATGATGTGTATACCATCTGTCTCTCCATGCCAGTAGGAGCACTAATAAATGCTACATGTTGAAACTTTTGCTCTAGCTTGTACGTAAAAATTCCATATGCCAATTGACTGGACTACATGAACGCATGTGACAAAAATAGGTCTCTTAGGTATAATTTAGGACATTCCAAAGCAGCTTTATAACTACTTCAGCCTACAAATGGTATGAATTAACTCTCATAAGCTAAATTTATTCTCACTGAGTGAAGGATTGGGCCAAATGTCCAAATAATTCAAGTAGAAAATACCCTTTTGCCTGTATTCTAAGAGAATATCAGCAGCAGTCTTTCTCTGCCCATATTGTGCTGTTGATTCAGTGTTTGATGTCACATTGTTAACATACCTTAAATAGCATCAATGTGATTGATACTTTCTCTAGTCACAACCTATCTGCCTACAGTTACCACCCAGCTAATTCATATCAGTGGATTAATCCAAGGATTAAATCTACTTCTCATAATCTAATCATTTTGCCTCTGAAAATTCTTGAAGTCTCACACATGAGCTTGAGGAGGATGCCTGATATCTAAACCATAACAACCTGTGGCATTAAAAAATTTCATGGGGACGATTAAGCAAGAATTGTTGCAAAAAGATCCATAGGGGAATAATAAGTTTTAAAAGTTAAAAAGCTTTGAATTAATGTTACCTAACTATCTTGGCAGGAAAATATTTTTGCTGCCGGTTTGCCAAGATGAATCCTAGCCAAACTTTCAAAATAAGAATGGATATGTTCACATTCTTTTCTTGTCCTCACATCCCCTTCCGTGCTGATTTTCCACCCCATGCTGTTGAATGTCTTCTGGCAACAGGCTCACTCCTCCTGGTGGAAAGCACAGTCCCTCTCCGAGCTCCTTGGCATCAGCGTGGGTACGTGATCCAGGCTGGCACTGTTTTGAACGGGAGACACGAGTCCTAGAACACACTTCAGGTTTCACTTTCATATGCTTGGTTAAATGGTGAATTGCCATTAAATGGGTGGGTTTTATTTTCTTTTTGCTGACAACTCCACCATGTTTCCTATTGTTAAGATATATAAATCAGGGGCTGGAGCTGTGGCTCAACAGTCATGGTGCATGCCTGGCATGCGCAAGTACACGAGTTCAAACCCTAGTACTGCATACACAATCAAGTATTGGAGCACCAAAGGCCATGTGAAAAACTAAACAAAATTTTTTTCCACTTTTTTTATTCAGAAATTTATTTGTTGAACAAACAAGCTTGTAATGAAATAGTATTATATATAAAATAGTATAATATATATATAATTCTGAAAATTAGATTTACCCTCAAGAGCTCCCCCCCCCAATTACCCACCTTTATCCCTTCCCCCACCTCCTTCCCAATACATCTCTACAAATGTCTTAGGTTGTATGACATTATACCTTATCTGGATTTAAAACCTGATAATAGACCTCCTTTCTCAATGACCAGGGTCTAGTTCCAGCCTCCAAAGATGAGTGAAGACATTCAACCCTTGGTTCTCTGGGTTATGCTGATTTCACTCAGCATAATTTCTTCCATAGCCATCCATTTACCTTCAAAGGCTGCAATATCATTGTTTCTAATTGCTGAGTAAAACTCCATGGTATATATGTACTACAGCTTTCGGATGCATTCATCCAGTGAGGGACATCTGGGTTGTTTCCATAATTTAGGTATTGTAAATTGAGCTGCTATGAACATAGATTTCACTGTGCCACTGTTGTGTGCTGATTCTAAATCCCCTGGAAAAATACCCAAGAGAGGAATAGCAGGATCATATGGTGGATCATATGATGGCCTCATCCCTAGTTTTTTGAGGATTCTCCACACTGCTTTCCAGAGGGGCTGTACCAGTCTGCAGTTCCACCAACAGTGTGCTAGTGTGCCTATCTCTCCACAACCCCTCCAGCATCTATTATTGTGTATTTTTTTCATTTTTGCCAATCTGACTGGCGTGAGGTGATATCTTAATGTAGTTTTCATTTGCATTTCTCTGATTACTAGTGATTTAGAGCACTTTCTCATGTATTCATTGGCTTAATCAATGTCCTCCGTTGAGAAGTTTCTGTTTAGCTCTTTGGCCCGTGTATTGATTGGGTTGTTTGTGTTTTTGTAGTTGAGATTTGTGAGGATTTTGTAGATTCTGGATATGAGGCACCTGTCAGAGGAATCACAGCCCATGATTCTCTCCAATTTTGTAGGAAACCTCTTGACTCTTTTGATTAATTACTTGGCAGTGCAAAAGCTTTTTAGCTTTATGGCATCCCAATCACTGATTTTTTACTTTACTTCATTCACTTTAGGATACACGTTGAGAAAGTCTTTGCCTACTCCCAAATGCTGAAATGGTGGACCTAATTTGTCTTCCATCAGTTGCAAGGTAGCTGGTTTAGTTCCTAGCTCCCTCCTTGATCCATTTTGATTTGATTCTCGTGCAAGGAGAAAGATGTGGGTCTAATTTCAACTTTCTGCAAGTGGCTGTCTGGTTTGTCCGGCACCATTTGTTGAAAAGGCTGTCTCTCCTCCATGTAATATTTTATACCCCTTTGTCAAAAATCAGATTTTAAAGATTTGAGGGTTTGTTTCAGGTTCTTCTATTCTATTCCATTGGTCTTCTTTCCTATCTTGATACCAGTACCATCATCTCAATGGATGTGGAAAACGCCTTTGATAAAATCCAGCACCCTTTTATGCTCAAAACTCTAGAGAAGATAAGGATCAAAGGAACATTTCTGAACTATGTAAAGGTTATATATGCTAAACCCTCAGCTAGTATAAAACTAAACGGAGAAAAGCTGAAAGCATTTCCACTAAAATCGGGAACTAGACAAGGCTGTCTTCTCTCACCACTTCTATTCAACATTGTTCTTGAGACCCTAGCTGGAGCAATTAGGCAAAAGAAAGAAATCAAAGGGATAAGAATAGGAAGAGAGGAAATCAAACTCTCCATTTTTGCTGAGGACATGATCCTGGAAGATCCTGGAAGATCCAAAAAACTCCATCAGTCAACTGCTTGAACTTATAAACAGATTTAGCAAAGTGGAAGTCTACAAGATCAACACCTGTAAATCAATAGCTTTACTATACACTAATTATAATAGGACTGATGAAGAAATCAGGAGATCAGTCACATTCACAATATCATTGAAAAGAATAAAATACTTGGGAGTTAACCTTACAAGGGAAATCAAAGATCTCTACAATGAAAATTATCGGTCATTGAAGAATGAAATCCAAGATGACCTAAGAAGATGGAAAGATATCCCATGCTCTTGGTTAGGCAGAATTAATATAATAAAAATGGCCATTCTACCAAAAGCTCTATATAGATTTAATGCAATACCTATTAAGATACCAATGTCATTCTTTACAGACCTAGAAAAAGCAATTCTCAAATTCATTTGGAACAATAAGAAACCTAGAATTGCCAAAACATTACTAAGCAAGAAAGACGAATCAGGCAGTTTTGCCATACCAGATCTAAAACTATACTATATAGCTGTAGTAACAAAAACTAAATAAAATTGATTCTTTCTCTCTCACTGTTCCTTTCTTTTTAAAATATATATAAATCAATTATGTGACATTCTGTATTATCAGGTTGCTTGTAATTAAGATACTATACCCTGAAAGGCAGCAAACATGGATCCACATTTAGGAAATTCTACTTTAACTTCCATGAGAAATACCTATTGCTAATCGATGTCAGATTTAAATAGAAGGTGAAACAGACTTACTTTTATTATATAGTGTGCCCTCTACGAGTGCTTTCTTTTTCTTTTTTTTAAAGAGAGACTAAATTTTATTTAGTTCTTCATCTGACCTTTGTTTCTCCAACATTTAGTTGTATACGTGGTGCTGGGGTTTGAACGCGGGTCCTAACACATGCCAGGCGAGCTCTGTAACCACTGAGCTACAGCTATAGCCCCTCTACAAGTGTTTTCTAAGTTGAACTATATTACAGTGACTAATCCTATTGTAATTTGTTTGTAAGGTTTTCAACAGTGCACTCACTAACAATAAAAGCTGATGATTATTCCTAATGAGTATATCATATTTAATAATTCAGTACTTAATCATCTGAAACTTATTGAATATTTCACTTTCACTTCTTTTAAAAATTATTTTAATTGTATATATGTTTCAATGTGATAATTTGATACATGTATCCAATGTATAATGATCAAATCAGGTGGTTAGCATTTCCAGCTCCTTAAACATTTTAACATTTTTTATTCACACATAGTAAATGTACATATGTATGAGATAGTATGATATTTCAACACTTGTATCCAATGTGTATTGATCAAATTAGGGTATTTAATGTTTCTATCTCCTTATCATTACTTTGTATTTAAAGGCTTTCTTCTAGTTATTTGTAAAATATATTGTTGGGGACCAGACCCCAACATGAGGCCCAGCTGGCTTGTAAAAGATTTGGTGATAAACAACTCTGTTCCAGCCGGCTTGTATCTTCCTTAGTGACGGAATGCCTGACCACATGACTAAGCTATTTGGCCACTCATTTGTTACAATTGGATAAAGGTGTTTGCACTGTACCCCTATTGGTTGTTGCAATGGATAAATAGAGTAGCGACTAGTCAGAAGCAGAAGAAACAGCAAAGCAGCAGCAGCAGCAGCAGTGATGGCGGAGAGATCAGTAGTAGAAGATGCAGGAAGTAGCCCTGGCCCCAGAAATAGGGACTCTAGTACAGCAATAGAAACGGGGACTCTAAATGCGAATAGCATTGACTCTAAAAAGAATGTTTTAAGGGCCTTGCCTCTAAAAGAGGGAAGGCGGGAAGCGCTTGGAGGCCTTTAGCCGCAAGGGAGAAATAAAGTGCTTGGAGAACTCAGGGCCATTGGGTCTACTTCATTCCCAGTCAGCAGCCAAAGGAGAGCCATCCGGTTCCTGCCGGCTGGGACCGGACAATATATAATAGATTTTTATGAAATAAAGTTACTCTGCTGATTTTCACTATTCAAATGTTTTCTCCTTTGAAAAAATATAATTTTAGAGCTGGAGCAGTAGCTCGGTTGTTACAGTACTTGCCTGGAATGCACAAGTATGCAAGTTCAAACCCCAGCACCACATACACAACAAAGTCTTGGAGCAGTGAAAGCCACATGAAAAACTAAATTTAAAAAAATATTTTAAAAAATATATAATGTTAAATGCACAGATATAAGAAACAAAAGATGATTCCTTCACTTTTCTTGGTACACAGTGAGTTAACAGCAACCTTTTGTTCTATGAAACAAGTTACTGAACAGCAGATCAACCAATGCAAGGTGAAGTCACAGCCTGCAGTATATCACTTGATTAGCCCCCATGACTGACAGTCAAAAATGGAAGCTTTTTTTTTTTTTTAAGAAAGAGGGACAGTGAGAGAGAGAGAGAGAAAGAGAGAAACAACTTTATTTAGTTTTTCACATGGCCTTAGTTGCTTCAACACTTTGTTGTGTACATGGTGCTGGGGTTTGAACCCGGGTCCTCGTGCTTGCCAGGCAAGCGCTGAAACCGCTGAGCCACCACTCCAGCCCCAAAAATGGAAGTCTTAAGGCATTTGAAGTCACCAGGAAGAATTAGGTTGAAATACACCACATTTGAGGGCATACCATTGGATGGGTTTAGGAAACACTAAAGATGTGGACCTGGGAACGAGAGGCTAGGATTTTTTACATGAATTCAGAAGTCATCAGAGACTCAATTATTGAGGCTCAGAAAATAGCTGAACTTTCTAAAGGAGGAGTAGTGAGGGGGAATGTGAGGGTCCTGTAAAGAGTCCAAGATCTAAAAGAGAAGGGGAATTTAAAAATGTAAGTGAAAAAATAAGCCAGTCCAAGATCAGAGTAAAAGACAAAGAACAAAAGGCCATATTGCAAGTGCCTGTGTCTTCACAGCTGTTGAGAAGGTGCCAAAGGAAATTTTTTAAAGGAAATTTTGCTAAATGGGGAACAGGGAAATCTTTGTTTACATTACATGTTGTATGTTAAGTCATCTAGTGGGTAGGGCTTTATTTTGATCCTAGTTAATAGATGACAGATTTCTGGCGTCTGGTTTGACTGCCAAGTATGACCACTGTTCCTGAGCAGCTGGAAGTGATGCCTGGCCCAATTTCTGTGGGGAAACCATGACTTGCCACCAGTTGTGCATTGATGTGGACATCCACAGATGATCAGACTTCTGTATAAAATGAAGACTCAAATAATTTGGATACAAGGGTGGCTGGGGAGAGTGCTCCCAAGGCAACCCATTCAGCAATCACTACAGTATTTATTTTTTGAGTTTTTTTATTACAAAATTTAGTTATTGTACAATCAAAATTGCATCCAAAATAACAATATATGTATAATTCTTAAATTAGATTTACCCCCTAGATCCCACCCTATTCTCCCATCCTTTTCCTACCCACTCTTTCCTGATACATATTAATGCCCTAGGTTATGTGTTGCTACACCTTTGCTGGGTCCGATATATGAGACTGATTGCCTTTCACACAGGCCTAGGTCTAGCTCCAGCCTCCACAGATGAGTAAAGACATTCAATCCTTGATTCTCTGAGTTAGGCTAACTTCGCTCAACATGATTTCTTCCCTTGCCATCTATTTATCTTCAAAGGCTGCAATATCATTGTTTCTAATTGCTGAGTAGAACTCCATGGTATATCATATACCACAGTTTTTGGATCCATTCATCCAGTGAAGGGCATCTGGGTTGGTTCCATAATTTAGCTATTGTAAATTGAGCTGTTGTGAACATGGATTTTGCTGTGTATGATGTGCTGATTCTAACTCCCCTGGAAAAATACCCAGGAAAGGGATAGCTTCACCATGGTATTTATTGAGACAAGAACATATAGAAATAACTTTTAAAGAATTTCCAGAGAATAAAGAGTTTCAACCTAATTAGCATAATCTTAAGCATGAAAAAGGGTGCAGCTACATTTCTTAGGATTCCAGGAAACAGGAATAGGCTATAGAATTTGCTTTGTGGGGCTGAAGCAGTGGCTTGGTGGTTACTGTGCTTGCCCTGCATGCCCCAGTATGTGTGTTCAAACCCCAGCACCACGTACACTGCGAAGTGTCAGAGCAACTAAAGCCACATGAAAAATTAAATAAAGATTGATTCTTTCTGTCTCTTTTTCTCTCTCACTGTCCCACTCTCTTAAAGAAAAAAAAAAAGAATTTACTTTGTGAGAGGTCAAGCTATATACATATCTAAGGAATAGCTGTTGTGGGGGGTGGGGTACTGTGAAGACCTGCAAGCATCCTGGGGCATCTGATGATTGGAGAGGTGACTGCTTGCAGTCATGCTTCCACCTGACATCCCACGATGTGTTCCATCAGGCTGTCATCAGATTGCCTTAACATTCATATCTCTGACATCGTATTCAGATTTTGGGAGGAGTAGAGGGCAATATGGAGTATTTTACACAAATTACATAGAAGGCTAGGATAGGATTTTTTTTTTTTTAAAGAGAGGGACAGTGAGAGAGACAGAGAAAGAGAGAAACAACTTTATTTAGTTTTTCACATGGCCTTAGTTGCTCCAACACTCAGTTGTGTACGTGGTGCTGGGGTTTGAACCCGGGTCCTCGTGCTTGCCAGGCAAGTGCCGAAACTGCTGAGCCACCGCTCCAGCCCCTAGGATAGGATTTTTAAATGTATATATTTTGATACCTATTATTATTGTACCAGCAATATTTGTTATGTACTAAATTTTAAATAAAATTTTATTATGGAATATTACCTCTGACTAATAACAGTCTGTTGAGCTGTCATGCTTTATGTTACTTTTGTGATTTTATTCATATCTAAGGTACAGCTGTCAGCTAATAGCGTTGAAGGCTCTTAAAGAGATCTACTTCACCCACTTCAGAAGTTGCCATTGATTTGATGAATAGACCAGTCCTGTCAAGGAGAATAGCTCTGAACTGTCTTCAGTCAGACCTGTTTGAGAATTCACTCTACTGCATCCTATCATACACCAACACACTTCATTTTGGCATGATCTTTTTTGGCTCTTTTCCACGTTCGATGCTTTCTTGTTTAACACTCTTTAGGACTCCTCCATTTGCTTTTCAATGAAAGTCCTTAACATTTCCTGCAAGGTCCCTCATAATTGCTTCTTTGTCCTTGTAACATCATCTCCTGACACTTTTCTCATTCTTTGACTTCAAAAATTCATTCATTCATACACCACCTTCACAATTTCTAATATACCCAGAGCCAAATTAACTATGGTATCTACTTAGTACTTTTAAAAATAGATTAAATTATTCAAATAAGTAATTTAAAAAAGAAAACTTTCTATCACTACTAAAAATAGCAAATTAATTTCAATTGCCATAAAGTAAAAATCAGGTTTTTAAATTCTTCCTAAATAATAGTGCCAGATGAAGTCCTGCATTTAAGCCAATTCTCTCTTTAAAAGATTAGCATATGTCACAAGGGTGTTACACACCAGAACTGAAAAAGACTTTCTCCTTACAGAATGTTTGAAAAAAGAATTGAAAAAAGTATAATTCTATCATTTTGTAAACCAAAATAAAATCTGAATATTAAGTTTGACAAATGCCCTGGTATGGGCTTCTTAAATTGCTTTGTGGTTTCATGTTTTATTATTATGTACCTAAGCTACTCCTCTTTCATATGCATTTAGTGGATATCTTCAGCCTTTCAGGAGCTGGGGGATTATTCCCTGGAGTGCAGTTGCAGGTAAAGTATGATGCGTCTTGTGTTAGCCAGGGCTTTCCAGAGAAACAGAACTGATAAGAAACACACACATACACACACACACAAATGTATTCATAACAAAATGAGGAAATACTCATAATAATTACAGTTCTCACTTCTGTAACTAGTCTTGTGTTCAGACCTGGTATTTATGACTACCTTCTCCCATTACACCCTTTGGTTTTGGCATGAATCTCAGCAGCTACAGTTCTTTACCTGGGAGAGTGACCCAAACCTTCATTTCTGGAGGGTCTGTGTGCCATTAGTAGTCCTGCTTGGATTAGGTGATAGTTTTCCATTGACTTAATAATAGGACCTGGTAATACTAAGAGACTCTGAGGGAACTGCTATACTTCAGACATAGTTTTCCATACTTCCACTGTGGCCTGGTTTCCCTTGGTAGGCAGGATCAATCACCCAGCCAATACCATAACTCCCTTCTTTACCTGTTGCTCAGAAGCAAGAGGAGACCAAAATGTCGAGGTGGCTGTATCAACTTTCAGTTAAGTGGGATCATTATTGTTTCTCCTGAGGGAACGAATTTTCCCTCTGTGAGGAAGACCTGTAGGCCAGCAGGGCATAAAATCATTGGAACAACAAAAAGTTTACTAGTGGGTCATTGAATGTAATAGTGATTGGTGGCCTTCTTATTTCCACCCCTTGACTCCTGGACTATGAATCCTGGCTACAGGAGAAGTAGTACCATATATTGAATACTGGTTCACAGCCTTCTGAACCTTATCCCAAATCATGCTGTAACTGAGTCTTCAAAAGAACATTCCACTGTTCAATCAAACCAGCTTCTTTCTGATGGTAAGGAACATGGGGAACTTGGTAAGACCCATGAAGTCCGTGAGTGGGAGCTCATTGCCACTCTTTCGCTGTGAAATGAATTCCTTGATCAGAAATAATGCTGTGTGGAATACTATGACCATGGATAATGTATTCTGCAAGTCTATGGATGATAGTCTTGGCAGAAGCATTGCATGCAGGGAAGGAAAAATTCATATCCAGAGTAAGTGTCTATTTCAGGAAGGATGAAAATGATTCAATGTAATCATGCTGCCACTATCCTGCTGACTGATCACTCTAGGAAATGGTGCTGCATCAGGGATTTTGCATTGGTAGCTGGCAGATTGGGCACTCAGTAATGGTTGTAGCCATGTAGCCTTGGTGAGTGAAAGTCCATGCTGTCAAGCCCATACCTTTCCTCCATCTCTGCCACCATGTCCACTTTGTTCATGAGCCCATTGGGCAATTACAAGGTTACTGGGGGAAGAGGCTGATTTTAATCCTAGACCAGGTCATCTTATCAATTTAAGATCCTCTTCTACTGAAACCATCTTTTGGTGAGTGTTCACACAGGACACAAATATCTTCGTGGCTTTTGTCCATTCACAGAGTTCTATCAATACACTTCTTCCATAAACTGCCTTGTCACCAGTTTTCCAATCATCTTCCTTTCATGTCTTGGATAATCCAACCAAGCCATTGACCATAGTCCATGAATTGTTGCATAGTCACATCTGGCCATTTCCCCTTCTAAGCAAAGTGAACCACTAGGTTAAGCTTACAATACTCCAATGTCACTCTTAATCTGTCCTCTGCACAGATTAAATAGGCAAGGAGAATGGGAATGTGATGGGAAGAACCACCCCTGCATCTTTCAAGTCCTCAACAGTGGTACTAATCTCTGCAGTCCTTTCATGGATGTGGTGTTGCTTTTGGTTTACTATTTTCCTGGTTAGAGGCAGTTTCAATGACTTCTACTTGGAATCTCCCAACATAATAACTTTAACTCCATCTGTTAGGGAACCAATGTAGGGATTCTATCAGTTGCTAAGTAAATCTATTCCAATTGGAATAGAAGTGGGGAAATAATCACAGGATGGGATCAGGGACTCATTAGACCCAGCGTGAAATAGACCTGAGTTAAAACTTCAACAATCACCTAATTTCCATAAGTTCTTACTCTGATGGGTGATTACAGTGTTGTTTAGTATCTCCTAGAAAGTGTAAGCTCTAGGCCCATGCCAAATAGTTCTGGAAAGATCTGACTAATTTTTTTTGCCCCTGCACACAGTTACCCTGATAATTAGCCATAGGTCCTTTGGTGAAGGCTGGGAGAAAGGTAAACAGTATCCATGTTTAGTAGCATATTCAAGTTAACCTGGTCTCCCCTTAATTCAAGGGGTTGTGAGTCTATAAATTAGCTTGTTTGAGAATTCACTGAGGATCTCTCTCTCTCTCTCTCTCTCTGATCCAAGGCTTTTGTTCACTTGACCTAAAACATTTCAGTTTATGGATCTCATGCAAAAATTCTTTAGGTTTATTACCTATTTCACTTATAGAAACACTGTGACCAGACCACACCATAGGCTTGTGTGAGTCTGACTATTCTGATTGTTGCTTTGACTCAGTTATCTATTATTATAGAAATGGTCACCTTTCTTTTGGAGGCTGAGTGCTGCCACTTGGCCCATGTAATCTGGGGTCCAGTTATTTCCATTGCATTGAGGTTTCTCAATTCAGTGGCTGCATTTACCACTATAAGGTCTGACCTACAGGGAAAAGCAATCACTGGGCTCTTCAAGAAAGCTTGGGGGACCTCTCACAAACCTATTTCTCACAGCATTAATGAAAACTATGTCTTCTGAGCCTCCCACTATGAGTGAGTAGGTCTTAAATGACAAATCCACTCTAACATCCAAATCTTCCCAAGATTTTGAATCTCTTCTCTACATTAAACCAAGGCATGGTTGGCATTTCCAATTCACTCACTGTGGACTACATTTTGGTCCATGTTTCAGCCAACCAACTAAAAGGTTAGAGCCCTTCCTAACTCTCCAAGTGGCAATACTATATGCAGAATCTCTGCATAGAGAACCCATATCAATAAATTTGATCTGATCCAACTTTATGTTCTTTCCACCATTATCTCACACTAACATGTAGGATCCATTCTAACATGTTCCCCCGAATTTTGTCTACATAAGTTAGAAAATTAATGCAGTTCTTTGGTTGTATAGTGCACTTCCTTATAGGTCACAGCTTGTGCTCTTGCCTTCTGAGACTTGAGTCTACTTATAGATCTAGAAACATAGAGAGATGGGAGTGGGGATCCTGAGGAGAATCATCACTGTCTCACAAGGTAATTACCTTGGGGGAGATCTGTACAGTTTCCTCAGGCAATGCAGGGTCAATCCTCTCAGAAGTGGGTAGAAAGGCTGCTACCAATAAAGTTGGAGAGGTCATTTCCACTGGAGGTGAGGCGACTTCTTGTAGTGGCAAAAAAAAGAATCCTTAGCATCTAAGGGTTTGCTTTACTAGGATCTTTGCAAATGATCCCATCCCAACTTACAGGACCCCATGTTTTCCCAATCAGTTCTTTTACTTTAACTGTAGACATGATAGAAGGCTAAGTGTTCAATTTGTGTTGTAATTCAGACAATCTCAGGATGAGATTCTGCATTTGATTTTCCACAGTCTCAGCTGTATGGGAGATAAAGGTCTCCTTCAGGACACAAAAAGAAGCCTTCAGGTCATTTATATAGTGCTTGAACTGTGAATTTGAATTCTTCAGTTCATCCTTTTTCCTTAACCATTTTGCCCAACATTAGAAGCACCAGTTAACCTTATATTAATTGGCTTTCCAAAAATGTTCAAAAGTATTATATACACAATCACCCAGCTACTTGTCTCTGATAAGTAATTGATTAAGGTATACAGTGTATTTTGCAAATCCTATTGCCAAATCACACCATGTACTATCAATACTCTCTTTACTACCAGAAATAAAGCTATCAGCAACTTTAAGTATAGATTAAAAAATAAATTCCAGAAACCCTAGAACAAATTTAGAAAATTCAATCCTAGAATTTTGTTCTTCTAGAACCACTTTTGGAACCAAAATACTTCCTCAGTATTTTGTTTACTTGTATTAGAGTATATAATACTATATTGATTTATCAGTTCATTGTGTGTCTCTTCCACTAAACTGAGAACTTCTTTAGGGAAGGAAATGTATCAGTCTGCTCAAGCTACCATAACAAAATATCATAGATTAGATTACATAAAAAATAGATATTTCTTTCTTACAATTCTGGAGGCTGTGAAGTCTCAGAGCAAAGTGCGGGCTGATTTAATTCCCAGTGAAGGCTCTATTCTAGGCTTGTAGATGGCCACCTCCTTGATGTATCATCATATGGTAGAGAAAGAGTGAGGGAGCTCTAGTGCTTTTCTTTCTATAAAGGGACCAGCACTATTAGGCTAGGGCCCCATACTTATGACTTCTTTTTAGCATTTATCACTTCCTCACAGCCCCTAGCAACAAATAAAGCCACATTAGGGGTTAGAGTTTCAACAAACGGGGGAACACAAACATTCAGTCCATAACAGGCAGGCCTAGGTCTTTCATCTTTGAGACTTCAGCACTGCATGACAGCACCTAACTACTCAGTACATATTTACTGCTATATGCATGTATAAGTGAATAAATAAATAAGTGCATAAATGGATCAATCTAACAGTGGAAGTATATTAAGACAAAAGTTCTCAAATTTTTGTGTGTAATCAGAATTATCTGAGAAAACTTCGTAAAAAAAAAAAAATACAGAGATCCAGGTCCTCTCCCTATCCTGCTTCAATGAACTTTGAACTCTAAATGATTTATTAGCTCTCCTGCTGATCACAATACACAGCTAACTTGGAGAGCATTTCCAGGTGGGAAAATAGCTTCACAGAGGTCAATCTATTTGTCCAATATGACTTAAGTGCAGATGAAACTGAGATAATTGAGCATAGTTTGTGAAGGTTTTCAATTCAGGCATTATAATACATGAGAAAGCTAATCATGATAAAAATACAAAGCTATGAGTCTGTTCTAGTTAATACAATAAACCCCCAACTACTTCTCTTTTATTTGAATCAACAATAAAGGATAGTTTAAAAATTAGTCATGATACTTAAAAGTCACAGGTCATCGTGGTTGGGGATTTAGCTCAGTGGCAGAGCGCTTGCCTAGCATGTGCAAGGACCCAAGTTCAGTCCTCAGCCCTGAAAAAAAAAAAAAAAAAGAAAAGTCACAGGTCATGGTTATAATTTCACATGGGTTTAACGCAAATGTTCTTTTCTTCATATGTTCAGCAGATCTGTGCTCAAAACAGACTGTGTTCTGCAAGAAAATAATGAGTGGGTGAATATAATATTTAAACTTTGAATTATATAAATCTATATAGGAAAAATATTACTTTACCACCTAATTTGTATTTTATGTCAAAACGTATATATTATTTTATAGGCACTACCCAAAGATTAGAGCGTAATAAGGAAAACCAGATGTTGCATCCTAGATTTTGGCTCTAATTTAGATTTTGATTTGACCATGTTAATTTTGCAAATAAATCAGAATAAAACCCTATGACATTAGAGAATCTGGAAAATTTGAAGGAACCCTACCTATCATTTCAATGCTTTATTAGGTTTAGTAGAATTCTTTAAGGTGTAATGATTCACTTCATGATACTAGTTTATATAACCTTTGTGCAGAGAGGCTTCAACCACTTGTCTGTGCTGAGCTAAGGACAGAGTCCCCAGGTAAGTTCAAAACTTTTCTTTCTGGTCTTTTATAATAAAAAGGTATTTCTAGAATCTGTGTGGGAGAAACAGACAAGCCAACAAACAACCTTGACCCCTGTCTTACATCATAAAAAATTAAAGGTGGATAATAAAACTAAATTTGAAAGTTAAAGCTATAAGAAATGAAGGAGAACATCATCCTGAGTTGGACAAAGATTTCCTAAGCAGGGAAACAAAAGTATTAACCATAAACTTAAGAAAATAATAAATTATATCCTTTTTCCTCTTAAACTGAAATTGTTTCTATAAACATCAAAATATTTACTCATTTGTTTTATCCTAAAATATACAGAAAATGTTTTCTACTTCATAATACCAATATTACAACCAGAATAAGACAACTGAATTAGTGTTCTTCAGAGAAACAGAACATACACAGAGACTCATTTTTTGCATAATAACATTTTGGCCAAGGACAAACCACATTTACAACTCTGGGTCCATATGATTACATTGCTTAGTGACACTGTAGCCCTATTAGGTTGTGTAAGTATACTCTGTGATGGTCTCACAATGATGAAATCACCTAACAATACATTTCTCAGAACATATCCCTGTCATTGACATAACAGTGTGTGTGTGTGTGTGTGTATACAAGTCAGAAGGCCTGAGAATCAGGGAAACCAAAGATATAAGTTCCAGCCCAAATCCAAGTCCAAAAGCAGAAGACTGATATCTTAGCTCAAAGACCATCAGGCAGAAAGAATAAATTCTTTCTCTATCTTAATGTTCTATTCAGGCCTTCAATGGATTGGGAGGGGGCCTGCTCACATTGGGAAGGTCAATCTGCTTTCTGATTCAAATGGTAGTCTCATTTAGATATAACTTACCAAACACACCCAAAATAATGTTTGACCAAATATCCAGGCACCCTGTGACTCAGTCAAGTTGAAACATAAAATTAACTATCACAATTATTGAGTGAGGTTTAATTTTTTGTTTAGTTTTCTTTCTTCTAAATATATTCCATTAAGATTGGACAGCTTTCTTTTATTTGGGGGGGGGGGTACTGGGGAGTGAACCCAGGGGCACTCAAGCTCTAAACCACATCTCCACCCCAGCTGAGGCTGACTTTGAACTTGAGATCCTCCTTCCTCAGTCTCCTGAGCCACTAGGATTACAGGCATATGCCACCACACTCAGCAATGTTGGATAGCTTTTAATATTGTTTAAAAGCTAATTTGAAATCATTCTTTATGTGGCAATTTCCACAATTTGATATATAGTTAGGATCCTTTGTTTTGGTCTCTTTTGTATTTTACAGGTTGCTTTATTGTTTTTATTTTGATTTCATTTTTTATAGAGTCAATTATTTTTTTCATCTGGTTTTTGTTTTTCCTCCATTTAGTTGTGTAGGTGGTGGTGGGGATTGAACCTGGATCTTTGTGCATGCTAGGCAAGTGCTCCACCACTGAGCAACCTCTCCAGCCCTTGATTTCACTTTTTAATATACAGATGATTCAAAAGTCAAAACAAACTGAAAAGCTATACTCTGAAAAGTCTTGCTTCCTTCTTCATCCCCTCCACTTCATTTTGTTCATAACCTATACCCTATAAGTACTTTTTTAAAAAAAGTTTCTGGTTACTTCTAGTTTTTTTCCCTCTTTCCCCACCTCCTCTCTCTCAAACACACACACCTATTTTCTCTTACACAAAAGGCAGCATATTATATATGCTATTCTTCATTGCATAGTACTAATACAATTAGTACAAGTTTTTAATGCTTTTGAGAACACATGCAATTAGAGTTCATTCAGCTATTTTCTTTTGATTTATACACAGAGAAATAATTGTGGATTTACTGAGAGATAATGGTGAGGGAATAGGACAGACAGCCTATAGTGCTGATTATTGCCATTTGTATTAGTCAACAATCACCATAAAAATGCTGTGTAACAAATTACCTCAAACTCAGTGGCTTACAACTACAGCATTTACTTCATGCTTATCAATCTGTAGGCCTTTTGCATGAGTGTGGCCAGGTGCTTTTCTGTAAGACTGCAGATCTGGTTCAGGAATACTCCACATGTTTATTCTGGGACCCAGACTCAAGGGGCTATTGGCTTCTTGAGACATATTTTTTCTCACGGTTACCACCAAAGAAAGATCAAGAGAAACCATACACATTTAAGATTTCTGCTTGTCTCACATTTGCTAATATTCTACTGGTTTACCAGTAGAAACAAGTCACCTGGCTGAGTTACAATGGACAGAGAAATATCTTCCATGAATGGTCAGAAGGGGAGCGAATGGGTATTTGATAATAAATCCAAACTGATTTCCAATGTAAGGGTGATAATTTTTTTTCTCTCTCCCTACTTCTTTAATCTTCATTTTTGCTTCCTGTAGTCTTTGCTCCTTCAAATGCTTCAGTTTTCCAGAGATTTTGATGGCCCTTGCCTTGGTCAATTAAGGGTGAAGAAAGTTGACTCCCAAAGTTGGGGAATGGTCAGTTTCTACCACATTAAGTACTGCCCTGGACTGAGATAAATTCATCATTCTCGATTATTTTGACCCTATTCTTACAAAGTCAAATAAACTTTTGTGTTCTGTACATACAAATACGCTTAAGAATAAAGATGCTTAAGAACTAGGGTTAAGAGTGGTAGCAGATAAAACTTTGAGAAGGTAAGGGCAGACGTAAGGTTTTGTAGGTCTTGCTAAGAAGTCCAGATTTTAATCTAAGAGCCATGGGCAGGGCCAAGGATATGGGCAGAGCACTTGCCAAGAATGCACAAGGCCCTGGGTTCAATGCCCTATAAGAGAGAGAAAGAGAGAGAGGGAGAGGGGGGGAGAGAGAGAGAATGAGAATGAGAGGGAGAGAGGAGTAAAGAGAGGGAGAAGCAAGGAGAGAGAGATAGAAGCAATGATTAAGCATTGGGACGGTATTTAAGCAGAAGAAATTCTGTTTGCTTTTTTGAAAAACTAACATGTGGAACATGAATGGGAAGGAACAAAGAGGATATAGGGAGGCAAATTAGGAGGCTGTTATTGTAGCTCAGGTGAGAGATGGTGGTGGTTTGGATTAGGTTGCTAACAGTAAATATGTTTACGTTGTTAAATTTGGGGTATATTTTGAAGGTAAGATGATTTTCTGCTAGATTTATGTGGGAGATACCAGGAAGAATTGCCTCTCAAGTATTTTGATTTAGAGATGGATGGAAAATATTGTTCTTAGGTTATTGTCTTTGAGATATTTGGGTGGCCTGTTAGTCACGTGGATAGATACAGTGAGCAGTTGAACATATTTTTCCTGGATATCAGGAACAGAGTTGAGATAAAATAGTAACCAGCAACACGGTGTAATGGTTATGAACAGACTGGAACAGACTGCATAAGTTCATGTTTGCTTTGCCACTTTCCAGCACTGCAGCCTTAGGTAAGTTAACTTCTTTGAGCCTTAGTTATCTAGTTTCATAGAACAGAAATATCTGCTTCTTAGGATCAAACGAGTTAATGTATGTAAAGTGCTAAGAACCGTGCCCAATATACATTAAAGGCTGTGTAAACATCAGCCAGTATTAGCACATCCTCATTTTCAGGCCATGCAGGACCTGCTCATTAAGTTTTCTTCTCTGATCCTCACTTCATTCTCTTTCCCCATAAAGACACCATTGTAATGTTGAAATGACTTTAAATATGCACATATCAAGGGCTGGAGCTGGTGGCTTAGCTATTAAGGCACTTGCCTGGCATGGGATGCAAGTTTGAACCCTAGCACCCTTTATACAAAGTGTCAGAGCAATGAAAGCCACATGAAAAACTAAATAAAAACTCTCTCTCTCACTGACCCTCACTCTTAAAAAAATAAATACATGTGTCTTCTTATAGATGTCATGTTTTATGTGCTTTTCCTTTTAAGAAACTTTTATTGTTCAGGGTAGAAAATATAAAGAACTGTATATAAAACACAGGTCAGGAAACAGACCCTTGTTCCCAACTCTAGAAACCTTTTATGTGCCTCTTCCCAATTCTAATCACTTTCCCTCAAGAATAACCACTATTCTTTTACAATAATTCCTTTTCTTTTCACTTTTATCATCTAATCATGCAGCCTTCAACACTGTAAGTTGGCCTTTTTTCCTTAGGGTTTGTTTTGGTATGTTTTAGGACAGATCCCCTTACTCCTCTTTTTTCTTTGAAGTTTGTTGAAGAAACCAGATTATTCTATCACTCTGTAAAACAATTAACATGATTTTTCTGTTCTTTGTATATTCTTCAAATTGACATCTAGATCATATTGAGGCCAAAAAGTTTGCATTTCTGTTCAACAAGAGAATACCTGAAATCAACAAGAAATAATATCTGGAAATCCACCTAACAGAAAACGCACAAGATCTTCAGAAAGTTTTAAAACTGCTAAAATACATAAATGACTTGAAAAAAAAATAGACACAATATGTTCATGGAGGTGAAAATGTGGGTGGATAAAGTCCTCAGTATCCATTCCAATTCATTTCAAGCTTGACTTCTTGTCCTTTACATCTAGAAAAACTAGATTGACAAGACTTTCTTGTGGTGACGATTTTAGAGATGAATTATTTCTGCTAATTAGGGTCATTTGAGTGAGTTGGAAGGTGACCAGAATCTAAAGCCTTCTTGCTGCTGCTCTTTTGTTGCTGGCAAGCATGCTTAGGAAGATAGAATTATCTGCAGCAGCTTTTCAGAGCCCAGTCATTACCTTGTAAGTGTGAAGTTGTAGTTGCTACAGTATCCTTTTGATTCCTGAGTTGTAGCTATAGTGGTGTACTCTTTTTTTTTTTTAAGAGAGAAAGACAGTGAGAGAAAGAGAGAGAGAAAATCAAATTTTATTGAGTTTTTTCACGTGGCTTTTGTTGCTCTGACACTTAGTTGTGTATGTGGGTGCTGGGGTTTGAACCCCTGTACTTACTTGTGCATGCTGGGCAAGCGCCGTAACCGCCGAGCCACTGCTCCAGCCCCAGTGGTGGCCTCTTGATTCTCTGCCCTCCTGGTGGGTAGAGACAGTCTGGTTTTCCAGGATTACCCTGGGGCTCCTGACAGTGTAAGCCAAAGCCCACTCTTATAGTCCTTTACACAATTTTCTAAACACCAATTCCCCGTATTAAATCCTTATACGTTTAGACAGATTTTTTTTCCTGCAAACAAATACTCATAAATGATTAGTAAATACATAAAACATCCCAAATTAATCTGTACATTAAATCCTGATAAAAATTAAATAACTGAACAAACCCTAAAACATATGGAATAATTGTGAATTTATCAACTTAAAAATGAAAAAAATTATCTTACCATCTATTAAGAATATTGAGTTTATGTATTAATTTGATAATTATTGATGGTGGGTAATGAGTCTACAGGTGTTTATTATTCTTTTTACTTTTATAAATCTTAAGTTTCTAAAATAGTGTAAAAACAATATTTAATACAGAGTTCAAAAGGAATCAGTATTGGAATTTTAAATTCGGGAGTAATCAAAATAAAGATACTAAAAACTATGAGATTATATGATACTATGTAGGGAGAAAAAGAAAAGAGAACAAGGGACTAAAAAGTGAGCAACTCAATATCTGGGGTGGGGGTGGGGGAATAAACCAAAGTACACTGAGAAGATACCAGCAAAGTTACGAGGAAAACCAGGAAAATCAGATATTCTAGAAGCCTGAAGAAGAAAATGTTTCAAATGTGGAAGTGGCTAAGTGTGTCAAATGCTGCTCAAAGGCTTAAAAAATGAGAAGTCAGAATTTATCTTTTTGGATTCTGAGCTGGAGGTTCAAATGATTTTTTTGAAGAAATTTTGCTATAAATAGGAACCCAAATGTTAAGTAGTGGCTAGAGGGGAACATAGATCAAATGAAACTTTTTAGTTTTGTCCTATTTTAAGATATCTGGCATTAAAGCATTTTATTGTACTAGTAGAAAGATGCAGGTGAATGCAGAAAACAGATACAGAAAGGAGACAATAACAGAATCAAAATCCTGAAACAGGGATTGAGTATGGGTAGAGGGAATTTTTTCCATGCATAGCAGAAGTGAAGGCAACATTTATACATCCAGATACATAAAGATGGGTAGCTTTAGTGGAGGAAAGTCAATGTTGGTTGTGTCTATTTTCAAACCTTTAAGCCTCAATTCCTTCACCAGTAAAATGGGAATGTCTCCATCACATGATTTCTGTGAGGACCAAAGAGCAAGCACTCAATAGTAACCTAGTGGGCAATAAAGACTCAATAAAGATCAATTCAATGCATCACTAACTCAACAAAATTATCAATCTCTCACTTTGAATTTAATAAAATAATGAGGGTGAAAGTATTTGAGCAGGGTTTCCTGATTATATATATATATATATATATATATATATATATATATGCATTAACTTGACAAAGAGATAATAGAGTACAAGGATGTTTACAAAGAAGAAAGGAGGAGAAGATAAAGGAGAAGAAAACAACAATGAAGATGACGAAGGTGACAAGAAGAGAAAGACAATGAAGAATATAATGACAAAGAAGATGATGACAATGAATAAAACTAAGACAAAGAAGAAGTTGTCATTTTCTACTGTAGCTATTGGACAAGGGTCAGGTCATGAAGCAACTAAAAGCATGGGAACATTCATCCTGAGTGATTTCTCACAACTTCTTGCAGTTCAGAATGGGGCTCAATGACCTTTAAGAAATAACCATAACATAAAGTGAATATTTTGGCTCTTGCTGAAGTGCAACTCAGATGAAAACAATTCATGGGTTTTGATTAGTCCATAAACTATAAACCATCTTGAGTTATGAGTAAATGATTCTTGTGCTGTTCCAGTGCAGCAGTAAAGCATGGAAGCAAATTATTCACATTTGCTGTAGACACTGGGAGCACACAGACTATGGCATACCTGAGCAAGATTACAAAGAAGTAACTAGTTGGAGGTGGAAAGGAGGGGAAAAAATCTCTTTAGTTATTTTTAAAGAGACTAGCATATAAGTATGACCAGAACCAGAAGTACCTGGCTGCTCACAAAATAAGCAGGAAGCAGCTGGGGTTAAAGTAACAATTTTCTTTACTACAACCTTCTTTGATGATCTTAAGTATGGCACAGATATTTAAAATTACAAAAGAAAAAGAGAGAAAAGGGGGAACCAGGGCAAAACACGAAAATAACTCACATTTCCCGAAAACAGGTGTATAAAAGGTGAGGCAAGTGTCAGTTATATATGTATAATCTTGTTTATGTAAAACAAGAAAGCATCATGACTAAGAAGTTTCAAATACTCCCAATATCATATGGAGGAAAGGTGAAAAAATGTTCCTGAACAAGGACATACCTTCTTTTCAAAAAGGGGAGTAGTTCCATATATTTTATATCTTCAACTGTTGGCACAGTTATTTCATTTGCTCTTTATCATTAGCATGGGAATTCACATAATTTAACAACACAAATGCCTTTTTCTATACTAAAGGATACTCATTTGATAATAGAAACATTGTTTTTTTTTTTGAGAAAATAACTGTTACCATTAATCCAAAAAGCAACATAGTAGTCCTCACTGACTTTCTTAATAAGACATCAGACATCAGTTTTAGAAAACTTTCACCTATTTAAAGAAATTTGGGGGGGCTGGAACAGTGGCTCAGAGGCTGGAGCGCTGACCTGGCATGCCTGAGGACCCAGGTTCGAACCACAGCACCACATGCACAACTGAGTGTCCGAGAAACAAAGGCCAGATAAAAGAATAAATAAAATTCTCTTAAAAAAAGAATTTTTAAAATCTTAATTGGAAGGAGTCTGCACTTACACAAGTTTTCTTGCTATATAAAGTTTTTTCACTCTAAGATTTTGGACTCACTTCTGAATATGCAAAAACATTTCATAACTATGACCACAAAAGGTTAACTAGAGAGCATCTTTTAAATTGCCATTTAAAATATTAGTGGTTTTAAGATTTCCTTAAAACTTGTCCTGGCGTATAGCAAATTTATCTCAGGTCCACGCACTTAGTTTCTCCAAACACACCAGGCACAATTTCTTCTTTGATTGAACTACTCAATTAAGAAAAGTAAAGTTTGTCCCATTGTGAATCGCTGCTGTCAAATCCATGCCAATTCACCCAGGAGTAACTTTCTGCCTGTGAAAGAAACAGACGGCAAGCATGTGCTGGGTTTAAGAAGATTCGTTGTCCGCTAAATTCGCTGGAATGAAGATTATCCAGGCCCACCGCTGGTCCTACAGAACTGATTTTGGAGGGATGGAGCTCGGGATGAATTTTGAACTCACTCCTCAGAAATGCTGTACCGAAATCTACCAAATCACCTAACCCCGGATGGCAAAATTAGCTTCGCAGTTTTTGACAGTTGTCGGATCTACACATGCTGAAAACACAAACATAGGTGGGCGCCCTAAACCCTTTCTTCTGAGGGTAATGAACTTCGGAATCAGAGCGAAGGCGATAAGGTGCATTTACTCAACCTTAACTCTGTAAAGACCCAAGCTTCTGACCTCTCTGTGGCCTTTCCCAGGACTACGGGAGGCGGCCCCAACCCAGGGCATCTCGCGAAGCCTCCAGCCAGCCAGCAAGCCCCTAGAGGAGGAGAGGTGGGCTCCGCGGCCGTGAGACCATCACAAACGTCTCGGCGCGCCGCTACGCGTGCGCAGTGAGACGGGGCCAATTTCCTGACTTTTGGAGGAAGTGGCGTTGCATCACTTCCGGCCTCCCTCTAGCTGCCATCTTGCGTCCCCGCGTGTGTGCGCCTAATCTCAGCTGGTCTGCCAGAGACCCCCTGAGCGCCAAACCTAGTACCCCGCGCGGCCCCATTTCCGCTCCGACAAGGTACAAAAAGGTTCTGGACGCCAGCGTGGGAGGAGGACGGGAGCGGGGGCGGGAAGTTCCCGGAAGGAGCAAGACAGGGAGGGACAGGGCTGAGGACAGGAAGGCGATGCGACGGACAGGCGCACCCGCTCAGGCTGACTCTCGGGGGCGAGGTCGAGCCAGGGGCGGCTGCCCTGGGGGCGAGGCGACGCCGTCTCTTCCTCCACCTCGCGGCGGAACCCGAGGACAGGAGCCTCAGGTACCGCGAGGCTTGCGGAGAGTGGCCGGGCCGGGCAGGCCCTGGCTAGGCCGAGGCCAGGCCAGGGCCAGGGGTGGGGGGAGCTGGACAGGCGTGGGCAGAGCCCTCGTTTTGGGGCTGTAAAAGGGGGAGGGATGGGGAGGTGGGTGCCCTTTAAGCTCTTTCGGAGCTGAAATTTGGAGCTTTACGGGATGGATTTGGGATCCAGGCCTTGGCCTGTGTAGAACATTTGTTCTGCTGGTGTTTGGGGGAAGTTGCGAGCGTGAAATGCGGGAGTGAGCTAGACGTTTCCTTGCTGAGAATTTCCTCTTTTTCTAGATGAAAGAAACTATTATGAACCAGGAAAAACTCGCCAAACTGCAGGCACAAGTGCGCATTGGTGGGAAAGTAAGTTTTAGTAGTTCTTGTTTGTAAAATTTCTTATGCACTTACAATGGTGATTTGTCACTTCGCCCCGCAGAACGAGTAAATCCGAGGTTGGGAGGAGCAGAGGTTAGATGTGTGACTTGCAGGTTGTATATTAAAAGGGGAAAAGGCAAATGAATTGAGGAGAAATGAACTCTTAAACTAAAAATGATTGCTTTTATGTAAATGTTTTCTTTCAGTGTTACAGTGTATAAATAGAAGCAAAAATGTTTCCTAATTTTAGGAAAAAATGTGTCATTTTAGTTAGCTCATGGTGTTCTCCATAACTTGACTTGTTTTGGTTTAAGTTGTATATAATTGGTGGGATTTGTTTGTTCCTTTCCAGGTACTGGGTATGTGGAACCCAGGTCCTGCCTAGCACATGCTAGGCAAGTACTCTTAGGCATGTGCTCTATTGCTAAGCTACACCCCCAGCACTTTTGGTTTTTCATAAGCCAACTGAATTTGTTAAGTATTTCCTATTATACTTAAGTTAGAAGTTTGCGTCTTTTGTAAATTAAGAACTTTCTGTAATGCATTCAGAACTAAATGGCCTTCTGGGTAGTTCTGTATTTTCAAGGATATTTGAAGATATCTTTATAAAGATAATTTGGAGTTTAAGAACATTGATTGTTAGATTTGAAACTATTACCTAAGCATGTGTGTTTTCTGTTCTGACTGCAATTATGCTAAAACTAAGAATTAAAATAATTGAATTTTAAATGATTAGTTTTTGGTTGAGTCCGTGTCTCCCCACCCACCCATTCCCCTGATCCTCTTGGGTTGGTTTTTTTTTTTTTAACTTGGTTTTTAGATTGTTTTCTAAATAATTTATTTAAGTTTACCTAGTTGTCTTTTGTATTGTGTTAGCACATTCCTAGTATTTAACAAGGTGTGGCGCTTGTTGAAACAGAGCATGTCTTCACTTGGTAAAACTTGTGAGGCTTCCCTAGTACAAGTTTATTACCTATTAAATTTTTCCAACTTTAAGCATTTATCTTTAAGTAGAGTCTACTGTGAAGTAGCCAAAAGTTTAACTTAGATTAAATAATAAAAGACAGCTCTGTTAAATTACTAGACTTTGCCAGCAGTGAATATCCTGATACCGCTCCCCCCCCCCCAATTTTTTCTGACACAGTAGTCTTCAAGATCCATACCTACACATTAATACATTAGGTGTTTCTTGTTCTTTTTAATAATTACTAGGCTGCAGCCTTTGGAAGTCGGAAAAGCTCATCATATTCTTGGTGGACCATTGTTCGGATGCTCTATATTGGTATTTTTAGGCGTCATTCCGTTCAGTACAGTTTCGGGAGTAGTGCTTGTGTGCAAACTGTTTATTCCTATCATCATTAGACTTTAACTGATGAAAGGCATCACATGAGGGCAAAGGAAAGTCTTCAGGTCTTCCAGGAGTTTTAAAGCTGATACAGGATTAACTTTGTAGCTTAATATCTTAATACTTGTTTAGCTTATGTAAAAAGCATTTTTGTTGTCATTGTGATATGTAAAGATTTTCTACACCTTTTTGGATGTGAAATTGAGTTTTGCTTAGAGAAAAAGGTGTTAGCTGCTTTTAGGTGAATATTATAAAAGCTCTTTATTTCATTAATCTTAACATGATTATTTAAACAAAAATTTGAACTCTGTGTTTGTGAAATGTAGGAACCTATATAGGTGGTTTGCTGGTTTTGTTTTTATAATCCTATAGGGATCTTTGGATGTGAGGTATCTACACAACTACTTGAATGTGATTATTCATTTTGGGGGAGGATTTAGTAACCAGTTTTTATGTGTGTTTTCTTTAAACCATGATTTACTTAAGCCTTTGTTACTTTTAATTCTGAAAATGTAAAATTTAAGAAGTGAAAAGTCACTAAGAACACTCAAGCCTAGTAGTGGAGACAGGTATCTTTTCAAAAAATTGTTTTCATAGTGTTATATACCTAGAACAATAGAAGCACTTTCAAAATTTGTCGTTGGGAGTGACATGGCACAGGAGGGGTAGTTGGAGAGTTTAGGGAAGGCACAGAAGAGGTAATAGCTTGAGCAGTGTTTTGAAAGATGAATCAGAAATGGAACAGAGGTTGGGGGACTATGAGGTGGTTGGGTGATACCCTTTTCTTGAGTGTCTTCAATGAGCTAGATTGGATTTATAGCAATAAACAGAATAGATGCCTCAAGGAACTCAACAGAAAAAATTTTTACAAGGAAAAGTAAACCTGGACAGAAAATCAGTGAGTATAGCACTTGCTGTTTTCCATGTGTGGTTGCAGAAATCCTTTTTGATACGGCAGTAAGAGAGCAGGTATCTGCAGTGAGGAAGGGAGTCATGCAGATGCGAGAAGATAGGAGCATAGCCTGCTTGGAAACCAAGAGGTTTCTTTGACTGTGGAGATATGGGCAAGAACAGCATGGGAAGGGTAGGACAGATCATGTATAGGGGCCTTGTAAGTTAAAATAAGAACTTCAGATTTTTCACTCTGGGGTGCTGTAGAAGTACATGCATAGATTCATTTGGTGGTTCTATCTTCTATCTTGCCTGTGAATATTATTTTGGATGTTAATTTTTCTTTAGTGTAAAAATAAAATGTTAGTAATTCTGGACATGGGAGTTTTTCTAAATGAGATTTAATTTAGGCTGATACATGCCACCTCTGATTACTTTTAAAGCAAATAATGTAAAAGGACTTAAACGTTAAGGACTTTCAAAAGATCATTCTTTTTCATATCTGACAAAACTTAGAAGTTTAGAAGTTACTAAAGATTTATAGACAGTTCTTTCCTTTCTCTCTTTTTGCTTCCATCTTTATCTTAGGTTGCCTACTGAATTGCAGTTATTGGTTATAGTTATTTCTTACACAGAACCTAATGCCAGAAAAGAATAAAAATTGTTCCCATTTGAAAAATATTTGTTGTTATAGTATAAATGTGCTGTTTTCTTTTTTCCTCCCTACATTAGGGAACTGCTCGTAGAAAGAAGAAGGTGGTTCATAGAACAGCTACAGCAGATGACAAAAAACTTCAGTTCTCCTTAAAGAAATTAGGGGTAAATAATATCTCTGGTATTGAGGAGGTAAGTGTCAAATTTTGTTTTTTGTTTTAAAGAGAGAAGGACAGTGAGAGAGGAAACGACACAAAGAATCAGTTTTTATTGAGTTTTTCACATGGCTTTCGTTGCTCCGACACTTAGCCGTGCACGTAGGTGCTGGGGCCTGCACCCAAGTACCTGCACATGCCAGGCAAGTGCTGCAACCGCCGAGCCACTGCTCCAGCCCCAAAATTTTGTTTTTTTTAACAAATAAGATTTGACTGGAAAAAGATTTGATGTTCATGCAATAAATTTTTTTTTACTCTACTTTTAGCAAAGTATTTCATATCCCACTATAAAGTATCTAAGATGTGTTTCTACTCCATTAATATGTGGGACATTGCTAAGCCTGAAAGCTATTTGATTGCACATTATTTCAGGCAAAATTTCACCTGAACTTGAAAGTGAAATTCTAAATTAGTCAGTCAGACTTCATTGCCAGGGATGGGGATTGGGGGATGTTAAATTATACTTGATTTTAAAGGACTCTTTGGGCATTGCTAATTTTAGTTTGTTTTTGTTTTTTTTATAGGTGAATATGTTTACAAACCAAGGAACAGTGATCCACTTTAACAACCCTAAAGTTCAGGCATCTCTGGCAGCAAACACTTTCACCATTACAGGCCATGCTGAGACAAAGCAACTGACAGAAATGCTTCCCAGCATCTTAAACCAGCTTGGTGCAGACAGTCTGACTAGTTTAAGGAGACTGGCTGAAGCTCTGCCCAAACAAT